>CAUYTI010036634.1:0-26523 GCA_963575145.1 Galago senegalensis | reverse complement strand
TCTCTTGCCTCCGCCTCCCAAGTAGCTGGGACCACAGGCGCCCGCCACAACGCCCGGCTATTTTTTGGTTGCAGCCGTCATTGTTGTTTGGCGGGTCCAGGCTGGGGATTCGAACCCGCCACCTTAGGTGTACGTGGCAGGCGCCTTAGCCGGTTGAGCTATAGGCGCTGAGCCTTGTCCCAGACTTTTGATCCTTTAAGGTCACCCTTAGGATCTTTAGGTAATAGGTAAGGTGAATGGTAAATGGTCAGGGGGAATTGAAACGAGCATAAGTTATTAGCTGTTGGGGTAAAAAAGCTCTTGCTAGGAAGAGAGTAATACAGTATCAATGGGCAGGATTTTCTGGTCGTGGAGTTACTACGTTATCAGGAAGCAGTATGCCCCGCGAAGCTGTATGTTAATTTTGATTTCCTTTCCTTTCCATTCTATAAGCATCTAACATTGTAAGGCAAGGTTGTTTCTCCTTAGCAGAAGAGTCAGTGTTTTTCAAAGCGAGATCTCAGTATCAACCATCAAAATCACCGGATCCAAGGTAAAAACGCTGGCTGATTCAGCCCCACAACATCCCTAAAAGAATTTGAGTCTCAGGGTGAGGCTGTAAGGTGGTCGTTTTCTTTTTCTTTTTGTGTGTCACGGGGTCAGCCTAGTTCACAGCAACTTCAAACTCCTGGTTCAAATGACCCTCCTGCTTCAGCCCTGGGAGTAGCTGGGACTACAGGTGCCCGCCTGGCTAATTTTATTTTTAAAAGAAACTAGGTCTCGCTCTTGCTTAGGCTCGTCTCGAGTTCCTGAGCTCAAGCGATCCAAGCCTGAGCCTCGCAAAGTATTAGGATCGTAGGTGTGAGCCACCGCGCAGGGCAAGGCGGCCTTCGTAAGCCACAGAGCCCTCGGAGCTGGGTTCCACCTCCCCCATCCTCCGGGCTCCGCCCCTCACCTCCACCCGCCGTAATATTGGCGGGAAGACTTGGGCTGCAAAGTCGCGGAAGATGTCGGGGTCGGGTTCAGCGGCTGGGCAGGCGGCTTCCAGACAGCCACCTCCTGTGAAGGTGAGAAATTGGTTGAGGTTTCCCTGTATGCTCTTGACACACTTTTTTTGTTAAGGATAGTCTGGGCAACCTCGCACCAGGGATAAGGGGAGAGCCCTGCCTGGATTTTCCTCTTTGGAAAACTAGGCATTTAGTTTCTGCCCTGGAAATAGGGGCAGGGTCAGATGTGAGACCCCCTATCTCCAGCCCTCTGCGTTTGCTTTTTCAACAGTTACTGTCAACCTCATACTTTTTTTTTTTTTTTTTGAGGCAGAGTCTCACTTTGTTACTCTTTGTACAGTGCTATGGTGTCACAGCTCACAGAAACCTCAAACTCTTGTGTTTAAGCAATTCAATTGCCTGAGCCTCCGCAGTAGCTGGGACTATGGGCGCTGCCACAATGGCCAGCTATTTTTAGAGACGGGGCTGGGGGGCGGGGGTGGCTCGCTCTGGTTCAGGCTTGAACCTGTACGCTCAGGCAATCAGCAATCCACCCGCTTCGGCCTCCCAGAGTGCTAGAATTCCAGACATGAGCCACTGTGACCGGCAAGCTTCATACTCTTAAACAATTCCAGTTAATCCGAAGCTGATAGAGTAGATTGGGGTAGTTTCTTCAGTTACAAATGCTAGTCGTTATTGGTCTGGCCAACCTGTATGGGCATGAAGTGGCCAGGAAATGACTAATTCTGTGCAGGTTAGTGGATTACACATCTAGATTTTGGAGGGGAAACAAGTTCCCTTATAGACTATGGATTTTGATTTATGTTGTCATTATGAAATAGGAATTAGATTTGTTTAAACAGATCTGTTGGGACCTTGTAAGAAAAAGTATAGGATCTAGGATTCTAATGCTCTTTTTTTTTCTTTACCCAAATAGGAGAATGAATATAAAGAAAATCAAAACATCACTTATCTATCTCTGAGTCCAGTACAGACTACACTTTTAAGAAAAACAGCTAAGGTTTATCTTGCCCCCCTTTCACTCAGTAATCTAGACCAATTTAAGTACTCCGAATACCTGTTAGAAAAGAATTCTGATAATGAAGTGGCCTGTGAAGAGTATAAGACTAAAATAAAGAAAACCTGTGAAAAGATTTTAACTCCAAAGATGAAAGCCACATCTTCTAAGACAGAGTCCACTCTTGAAAAATCATCCTTAGATGTTTATACTGAAAGTGACAAGCTACAAGACAAGAGCAACTCAGATGCTGTGATTCTCAGTGTTGATATGGAAAGCAGTCAGGATGGAGATTCTGATGAAGATACTACACCAGGCCTGGTAAGAATTTAACTAGTAGCTTCTTGTGATTTTTTTATTGTTTTGAAATGTGAAGTTAAGGTAAGATTATCAATGATTTCTCTAGTTCCAACAAATTATTATTATTTTGTATCTTGTTTATTTTTTGGCTGGGGCTAGGTTTGAACCCGCCACCTCTGGCATATGGGGCCAGTGCCTTACTCCTTTGAGCCACAGGTGCTGCCATTTGTATCTGTATTTTTTTTTGGCCAGAGTTGGGTTTGAACCTGCCACCTCCAGCATATGGTGCCAGCACCCTACCCTTTTGAGCCACAGGCCCCGCCCCAACAAATTATTTTATCATCTAATGTAAGTTTAGTTGAAATCTTCCTTCTCTTTTTTTTTTTAAGAGACAGAGTTTCACTTTATGGCCCTCAGTAGAGTGCTTTGGTGTCACAGCTCACTGCAACCTCCAACTCCTGGGCTTGGGCGATTCTCTTGCCTTAGTCTCCTGAGTAGCTGGGACTATAGGCACCTGCCACAACACCTGGCTATTTTTTTGTTGCAGTTTGTCCGGGGCCAGGTTCAAACCTGCCACCCTCGTCAGTATATGGGGCCCGCACCCTACCCACTGAGCTACAGGCACTGCCCAGTGCCCAACTATTTTTAGAGACGAGGTCTTGCTCTGGCTCAGGCTGGTCTTGGAGCCTATGAGCTTATGCAGTCCACCTGCCTCAGTCTCCAGAGTGCTAGGATTATAGGAGGGAGCCAGTGCTTCCAGCCCCTAATTGAAGTTTTATTATTTTTAATATTTAGCAATTAACTTTTTTGGGTTAATTTTGTTCTTGGTCTTCATGTGTCAAGGAGAGGATTGACTTAATCTTTACTCTGCTTTCCCTTTTCCTCCTCTAAACTTATTGCATATACAGTATTTTTGGGTTTACTCATACTTTACGATGCATCACATTCAGATGTTTATGCACAGTATACCAAAAGTCTTCTGCTTGTGGGACTTAATGGTGTTTTACCCTTGATATCAGGGTAGGAAAACCATCATCAATTGATTGTATTGATGTGCTTTTAAATACAAAAGGAGACAAATGACAGAGTAGAAAATATGCTTGAGACACAATAATTTTATATAATAGTTACACTCATCTTACAGAATTAGTTCTAATTCTTTTGGTTTCTTCTGTTTTCTAGGAGTATTATTCTTCATTCATAGTTACAAATTTTATGAAGGACAAGATGAAACCATGCGTACCACATGACAAAAGGCTAGAACTAGGGAACAGAAAATGATGGTAGGGAAAGGCAGATATGATACTCAAAAGAGTTATTGTTATGAAATAAGATTTTAATTTATGCTTTATTGCACCAGAGGTAAGAACCAGGGATTGTGAGACAGCATGGGTTAATGGTTTTTTTTTTTTTTTTTAGAGACAGTCTCACTTTGTTGCCTTTAGCTCATAGCAACCTCCAGCTCTTGGGCTTAGGCGAGTCTCTTGCCTCAGAATCCCGAGAGCTGGGACCATAGATGCCTGCCACAACAAAGCTATTTTTTTATTGGAGTTTGGCTGGGACCAGGTTTGAACCCTTGGCATATGGGACTGGTGCCCTACTCACTAAGCTACAGGTGCTGCCCAAGACAGCGAGGGTTAATCATTAAGTTACTGAACTGGGGGTTTTGAACCTAATTTCTGGGTCTGAATACTTCTAAGAAACCTTATTCCTTTAAGGAAATTACCTCCATAGTGAGTGGTTCTCTGAGTGGTTCTTAGCTTTAGCCTGCAGAATTATCTGGAGAGTTGTTTTTTCTTTTTTTTTCTTTTTGAAGAGCTTGTTCAAACTCCATTGCAGGGCTTCATGACCAGAGTTTCTCTTTTTTTTTTTAGAAAGAGTCTCACTATGTCACCCTTGGTAGAGTGCTGTGGCATCACAGCTCACAGCAACCTCAAACTCTTGGGCTTAGGTGATTCCCTTGCCTCAGCCTCCTGAGTAGCTGGGACTATAGGCACCTGCCACAACACCTGGTTATTTTTTTGTGGTAGTTGTTGTTTAACAGGCCCAGGTGGAGTTTGAACCTGCCAGCCCTGGTGTATGTGGCCGGCACCCTAACCACTGAGCTATGGGTGCCAAGCTGACCAGAGTTTCTGGTTAAAAAGTTTAGAGTTGGCTGGGTACCTGTAGTTCAAGTGGCTAAGGCACCAGCCACACCAACCACATACCAGAGCTGACAGGTTCGAATCCAGCCCGGGACTGCCAAACAATGATGACAACTACAGTCAAAAAATAGCTGGGCATTGTGGCAGGTGCCTTTAGTCCCAGCTACTTGGGAAGCTGAGGCAAGAGAATGGCTTAAGCCCAGGAGTTGGAGGTTGCTGTGAGCTGTGATGCCACAGCTCTCTACCCGGGGCGACAGCTTGAGGCTCTGTCTCAAAAAAAAAAAAAAAAAAGTTTGGAATTGGGGGGATGCAATTTGCAGGTCAAACATAGTTTCTTGGAGACTGATGCTGTTGGTCCAGGACTGCACTTTGAGAGGACCACTGGATTAGAATATCTCTTTAGTCTCTTAGACTGTAAGATTCTGAGTATGTAAGGTAAATATAAAGCAGATTTTAGTGTGATATAAGGAAATAGGATCATAAATTAAAACATGAGGTGTTGAGTAGTATAGCACTCAACAGCAGAGTGATGAATACCCAGCATACATTTTCTTTGGACAAACTGTATGTAAAGTACAATATTTCTTAAAGAACATTTTGTTCTTTTATTCTCTTCCCTTTCATTATCATTTTGGAATAATATGACTAAGGCTTTGTGGTCACTTGTTTTAGGAATGTTTTAGGAATTTCGTTTATAAGCATATTTCTTCCTGAATGAAGACTTTTGTCACGTCACAGAAAAGAGTCTTGGCCTGCAAATCTAGGATTTTGTTCTGTTTTCTGGGAAATTAAAGAAAAAAACTCATTAAATATTTTCATTTCATAAAGCATTTCTTAATTTTTTTATTTTTATTTTTTTTTGAGACAGAGCCTCAAGCTATCCCCCCTAGTAGAGTGCCATGGCATCACAGCTCACAGCAACCTCCAACTCCTGGGCTCAAGCAAGTCTCCTGCCTCCACCTCCCAAGTAGCTGGGACTACAGGCGCCCACCCCAATGCCCAGCCATTTTTTGGTTGCAGCCATCGTTGTTTGGCAGGCCCGGGCTGGGGATTCGAACCCGCCTCCTTAGGTGTATGTGGCTGGCGCCTTAGCCGCTTGAGCCACAGGTGCCGAGCCGCATTTCTTAATTTTTAAAAAATTTTGAGATAATTGGAGGCTTACAGAAGAGATGCAAAAATAATACAGAAAATTCCTCTGTACCTTTCACTTATATTAACTGTATGTTAATATCTTACATAACCGTAGAATATTTATCAAACTAAGAAATTAACAAGGTATAATACTACTAACTAAAGTACAGAACTTATTAGGATTTCAACAATTTTTCCACTGATGCCTTTTTTCTATTCCAGTATCTACTCCAGGATCACACAGTACATTTAGTTGTCATGTCTCTGTAGTTTCCTCCGATCTATGATAATTCCTCTGTCTTTCATGTCTTTGAAATACTGGACAATTATTTCACAAAATGTCCCTCAATTTGAATTTGTCTGATAATGTCCCTCAAAATGTCCCTCAATTTGATTTGTCTTCTTTTTTTTTTTTTTTTTTTTTTTTTGAGATAGTCTCACTATGTTGCCCTGGGTAGAGTGCTGTGGCTTCACAGCTCACAGCAACCTCAAACTCTTGGGCTTAAGTGATTGTTTTGCCTTAGCCTCCCAGGTAGCTGGGACTATAGGTGCCTGCCACAATGCCCGGCTGTTTTTTTATTGTAGTTCTCACTGTTTTTAGGAGGTCTGGGCTGGGTTCGAAGTCACCAGCCCAGGTGTATCTGGTTAGCGCCCTAACCACCAAGCTACAGGTGCTGAACCTGTCTGATATTTTCTTATGATTAGATTTGGGTTTTGCATTATTGGGAAGGATACCATGAAAGTGAATGTGTCCTTAGCACATCATGTCAGGGTATACGTGATGTTGATTTGTTTTACTGGTGATGTTCACTTTGATTACTTGGCTAAGGTGGTGTCTGCCAGGTAAACTGCACTGTTAAGTTACTTTTTTTCCCCTTATAATTACTAAATATTTGGGGGGGAGGTACTTTGAACATATACAGCATATTTTTCTATTGACACAAAACACAAAATTCACATAATACAAAACTTAATATTTAAAAGTATACAGTTTAGGGCAGCACCTGTGGCTCAGTAAGTAGGGCGCTGGCCCCACATACTGAGGGTGGTGGGTTCAAACCAGGCCCCGGCCAAACTGCAACAAAAAGTAGCTGGGCGTTGTGGCAAGTTCCTATAGTCCCAGGTAGGAGGCTGAAGCAAAAGAATCACCTAAGCCCAAGAACTGGAGGTTGCTGTGAGCTGTGACGCTTTGGCACTCTACTGAGGACAATAGAGTGAGACTCTGTCTCCTTTTTTTTTTTTTTGAGACGGAGCTTCAAGCTGTCCCCCTGGGTAGAGTGCCATGGCATCACAGCTCATAGCAACCTCCAACTCCTGGGCTCAAGCGAGTCTCCTGCCTCAGCCTCCCAAGTAGCTGGGACTACAGGCGCCCGCCACAACGCCTGGCCATTTTTTGGTTGCAGCCATCATTGTTGTTTGGCAGGCCCTGGCTGGGGATTCGAACCCGCCACCTTAGGTGTATGTGGCTGGCGCCTTAGCCGCTTGAGCCACAGGCGCCAAGCCACATCATAAGGATTTTAAAGGATCACCTCACTGCTAAATCCCACATGCTTTCTGAAATCATTGACTACTTCTGTGAAACTGTCTTGTCTCTTGGATTAAAAGTATAGAGACAAAGAATTTTATAATGAAAGAGTCATCTCACTCAACTTTTCATTTTATAAGTGCAAAAACTGAGGGCTAGAGATTGAAAAGATTTACCCAAAGTTACCGAGGACAATCTTGATTCTATTTCCTTCTCCACAGCCACTGAACTACTGCTGCTCAGTTCCTATCACTTTCTCTCTTTTCTCTTTCCTGAGTTTCCACATGGCCTTGGCTTCTCTTCTTTCCATGATTATGCAGAGAACTTACATGACCTTCCTCTTTGAAGTACCATTGTTCCACTGGTAATTCTTGCCCAGCCTTCTGTACCACATCTCTCATTGACTCCATGACTTCTATATTAGGAGATTTCATCTCCAGTTCAAAACTGAAATAACCAAAGATGAAAAAATTTTAATGCCTACTAAAAATATATTCATCCTTACCAATTATCAAAGAAGTGTGCATTAAAACAAGATATGCTTTGCCTAATAGAGTGCCCAAGTAATGAAAGTTGTAATACTTTGTCTTATCAAGTGTGTGGACAACACACCTTCTCATATCTTAGGAGCATAAATGGGGAGTACCTAGGAGTATCTCTGTGGTGGACAGTTGCCATAATCAAGAAAAAAATTAAATGTACATAGGCTTTGACTCAGCAATTTCGCACATAGATATCTGTCCTACAAAAATACTGTGATAATGTTTAAAGAGAGACACAAGACTACTCATCAAGCATTGTAATAGCAAAAATTGGACTATTAAATGTTCATCAATAGGAAAGTGGGTAAAAAAATTTTATTATTTCTTTACAACAAATAGATAGCTCTCTAAGAACCAATATTGAAAAAGAAAGGTGAAGAGAATGATGTAATTAGAATTCCATTTCCTTTTCTTTTAAGTTGGTATGTACATAGAAGTTAGCCTGCAGAGCTATGCAAAACATTGCCATAAGAGAATGGAAATGAGAGGTGGGGAAGAGGATTTTCATTTTTCAGTTTTATATATTTCCATTGTTTGTTGTTGGTGTCATTTTTTTTTACTAGAAGCGTGTATAGTTTTTATAAAAACCATAACAAAAATAGTGTTCTTCTCTTTTTAAGCAGAAAACTTTTAATTCCTTAATCAGCATCCCCTCCATCACTGTTCTCATCATTTCTTCTCTCTCCGAGGTTTTATTTCTTTTTATTTATTTATTTATTTTTAGAGACAGAGTCTCATTCTGTTACCCTCAGTAGAGTACTGTGGTGGCATAGCTCACAGCAACCTCTAGCTCTTGGGCCTAAGTGATTCTCTTGCCTCAGCCACCTGAGTAGCTAGGACCACAGGCACCCGCCACAATGTCTGGCTATTTTTTTGTTGCAGTTTGGCCAGGCTGGGTTCAAACACGCCACCCTCAGTATATGGGGCCGGTGCCCTCCTCACTGAGCCACAGGCACTGCCCTCTCCCAGGTTTTAATATCACCTTTAACTCTTTTCTCCCCTTCTTCACTTATCCATTTAGTCCTGATATTTGTAAAACGTTTATAATTATTAACCTGAACCACATTTGTAAAAAGGTACTTCTAACTGATCTCTTGGAGTTAGCTACTCTCCACACGTATTTATTATACATCTTTTCCTACACTACTATATTCACTGTATCAAACATCTCCCCCATCACCCTAACCTCTCAATTCAAAATCCCCAGTTGTTCCTTGTGGTTTACTAGGGTAGAAACCAGGGACTATGATAACTTCAGTCTACCCTACTAATTCACCTCATCACCACTCCACATATTATTCTTTGCCTTACTTATTCAATAAAGAAACATGTATTTCTCCAATCACCCAACATGTACTTATTCTCTTCTTGGTTCATTCCAGCAGACCTTTTTCCTTGATCTTCTGTTCTAAGACTTTGTTTAGAGTCTGACTTAATAGTCACCTCTGTTCCTTTCAGGAGGATGTGCTGATTAGTATGTCCATTTCACACTGACACCTCCCTTCTCCAAACCCTTGTTATCATTGGCACCCTCCCTCACTTTGGCAATTTATTACATAATGACTTATAATCTTATCAATGTTTGTGTTTCTCACAGCCCCTGATAGATTACAAGGGCCTGAAGAGCATGATCTTGACTCTCTCTTTGGATTCATTTTTATTGGGCATTTGCAATGGACAGACAATATATTAAATACCTCATTTATGTCACCTCATTTAGTTCTCACAATAACCAGGAAGGTACATATTTTATTATTTGTTTGTTTATTTATTTACCTATTTATTTATTTTTGAGACAGTCTCACTTTGTCTCACTCAGTAGAGTGCTGTGGCATCACAGCTCATAGGAACCTCAAACTCTTCAGCTCAAGTGATTCACTTACCTCAGCCTCCCCAGTAACTGGGACTATAGTAGCCTGTGACAATGCCTGGCTAGTTTTCCTGTTTTTAGTAGAGACAGGTCTTGCTCTTGTTCAGGCTGGTCTCAAACTCCTGAGCTCAATCAATCCACCCGCCTCAGTCTCCCAGAGTACTAAGTTTATAGGCATGAACCAGTACACCCAGCCAAGAAGGTAGAGATCTTTACATTTCAATAATGGGATTTAGAGAAGTTGAAAGACTTATTCAAGGTCAAGCTGCTAAGAAATGGCTAAGTTGAGTATCAAATCCAGACAGTCCAACTCAGTCTTCATGCTATAGTGCCTCCCTATTAAATCAATGAGGCTCGGAAAATACTGAATATAATGTACTTTATGCTAACAATAAACAATCCAATGTATTATACCCAGTACATCTTTAATTTTGAAATTGTTTTCTCTGTAATTTAGTTTTATTATAGAAACTTATTCAAGAGTTCCAAAGAGTAACTACTACTTCAAAATCTAAATAATTTTTGAATAATAGGAAAAGTTAAATTGGAAAAAAATGGTGTTAGGTCCAATTCCTAATTTTGCCCACCCAAGTGTATTAAAAAATACATTGCAAGAGACAATTTTCCACCATAGTAGCACAGTAATAAAGTTGGTTATCACATTACAGATGGGAAAGGCTTACTGCATAACACTGAGTCTATTTCCCTAGAGAGATGCAACTCTATCTGTGGTTTCACATTCCAGAAAGAAATATTCTTACTCCTTGTGGAAGTTCATAACGTAAGCATTTTACATTTCTGTTAGATCAACCAATACATCTCATGTAACTTTTACTGTATTTAATGGAGACTTGCCTTAGCAAAAGAGATTTTCTTAATTATGATACAATCCTGCTTATATAGATTTGACACTCTTTGTTGAGTACTGGAAATTCTATTTGTTGTTAAAAGGCACTGTATCTCCAACAGAGTAGTTATTATTTAAGAGCATTCCAGTTGGGAAAGTATAAATGGTAGTTAAACTTAGTTACAAATTGACTTTCAAACTGTAACTTCAGCTAGAAAACATGACTTCAAAAATAAAAACAACATGATGTGTTAGTCACTTTTCAAAAAATTGTTATCAATTTGCCGATATGTACTACATTATAAACATTACAAATATACACCTTGAACCTGAAAAAAAAAAACACTTTAAAATGAGTGATTTCAGGGCGGAGTTACATTTAAACTTAAATACTTACAGGAACTTACTTATCTTTCAGTATTTTTTGTTCTTATCAATGTTATTAATTGCTTTTGATCGATTAATTTTCATCTCTCAGAAGCAGAGCTTCTGGTCAAAAACAAACTTATTGACCACCTTCTAAATCTGGTGAATCTCTGCAACCTCCCAACATGTCTCTAAAATTACCATGAGGATCAAAAATAGTAGAAATGCAGATAACAACAAATGAGAACTTTTGGAATGCGAGGAAAAAAAAAGGACGAATAGTGATCGATATATCTAAGCAGAGAAAAATGAAATTAACTGCCTGTAGAGGTGAGAGGCAAAAAGAAGCCGCCAGCTGATTTGTGCAGCAGAACTCAGGAAAGTTTAGGAATTGGAGATACCAGGTACTTAGGAAAGTGGGTATGAGAAATGCCTCTAAAGGCAGAATTGGATAAAAGTCTATAGGATGACCATTAGGACACTCCGCTTTAGTACCACCACAAGCTACCTCCACATCCCTACCATACAGGGAGAATTAAACCAGAGAGATTGAGAGAGGTACCTGACTTTTAAATATGACAAGCAGTAAAGGACCCCACCAAATATTTTAGGAAAGTTTCTAATGTGATAGCAGACACCCCTCTGCCCACTCCACCCACAAGCACCTGCCCTTTCTTACTCCTCCCCTTGAAAAAAGCAGGAACAGGGGGAAATCATTTTTAAGTTAAATTAATATCTATATAATGAGACAACATTACATTCATTAATGCTGCATTCAAATAAGACTGGGATGCTATGAAAAAGTTATCATCAATGAGATGAACAAAGGCGCTTATAAATTAAAAACATGACACCTAAAGATATCAACAGAAAGCTGGAAGATTAAAACTTTTAAAATTTTTTCAGAAAGTGAAAGATTCTAGACCTAACCCTATTGTAACTCTACACTAAACTAAGAGTGTGAGCAAACTAGTGTTATAATAAATGATTGATGGGAAAGAATTTGGTAAAATGTCTACTGAGGGGAGTTTGGTTAATTTCTTTCAAAATTAAAAATGTTAAGAACTCCATTTCTAGGAATTTTATCCCACAGAGAAGCTGGCTTGTATTTTAAAAGGGTTATATAAAAAGATAATAATAGTAGAAAACTGGAAATATACCAAATGTAAATACTAAATAGGAAATTGGTCAAAAAATTACATTACATTCAGGCAGTGGGATACTGTGCAGCCATTTTAAAAATGAGGTTGCTATAGATATACTAGTAGGAAATGATTTCTAAAGTATACTGGAAAAGCCACTGTGTGCAGATATACTGAGAGCACAGTTTTAGCAGAATACACCAGACCTGATAATGTTGATCACCTCCAATAAGGGGTCAGAGGGGCTGGGGTGTGGGTCAAAGGAGAATGACTTTTCAACGTGTGCCCTTTTGTATTTTTTAAATTATGTGTCAATTTTTCAAAATTATTTTTAATCTATTGAACCAATGCCTCCATTGGTCTTTATAAAAATATTTTAATTTCTAGGGCAGTGCCTGTGGCTCAGTGAGTAGGGTGCCAGCCCCATATACCCAGGGTAATGGGTTCAAACCTGGCCCCAGCCGAACTGCAACAAAAATATAGCCAGGTGTTGTGGCGGATGCCTGTAGTCCCAGTTACTCGGGAGGCTGAGGCAAAAGAATCACCTAAGCCCAAGAGCTGGAGGTTGCTGTGAGCTTTTTAGACTGAGACTCAGTCTATATATATATATATATATATATATTTCCATTTATATATTTATATATATATAAATTTCCAATCAAATAAAGTCTGTAATTCTCCTCTAAACCATCCTTAAATCTTTTAAGAATTTTTGGTTGTGGGTGGCATCTGTGGCTCAGTGAGTAGGGCACTGGCCCCATATACCGAGGGTGGTGGGTTCAAACCGGCCTGGCCAAACTACAACAAAAAAATAGCCAGGCATTATGGAAGGCGCCTGTGGTCCCAGCTACTCTGGAGGCTGAGGCAAGAGAATCGCCTAAGCCCAAGAGCTGGAGGTTGCTGTGAGCTGTGATGCTACAGCACTCTACTGAGGGTAACAAAGTAAGACTTTGTCTTAAAAAAAAAAAGAATTTTTGGTTTAGGGGGAGTCATGGTGTATGGCATACCTCTTGGGGGAGGGACACAATTATAAGAGGGACTTAATCCAACAAATGCAATCAGTGTAACCTAATTCTTCTTCTTCTTCTTTTTTTTTTTTTTTTTAGATAGAGTCTCAGTATGTCGCTCTGGGTAGAGTGCCCTGGCAGTGCAGCTCACAGCAACCTTCAACTCCTGGTCTTAAGTGATTCTCTTGCCTCAGCCTCCCAAGTAGCTGGGGCTATAGACACCCACCACAAATGCCCAGCTATTTTTTGGTTGTAGTTGTCATTATTGTTTAGTAGGCCCAGGCCAGGCTTGAACCAGCCAGACTTGGTGTATGTGGCTGGCGCCCTACTCACTGAGCTATGGGAGCCGAGCCTAACCTAATTTTTGTACCCTCAATGAATCCTAAATAATTAAAAAAAAGAATTTTTGGTTGAGATGCCCCAAATTAGACCCTGTACTATAATAAACAATGCTGTTGAGCTGAATATGGCCTTTTATTATAATTGGTGGAGGTATACTTTCTTCTTCTGGGTTTTTAATTACAGTGCAATACTCATGGCTCATGGTCAAATAATTTATCATAGTTGCTATGAGTATATCTTTTTACCCTCACTTCAACCAGGCATAGCCCCTGCTAAAAGATGGTCTCAAGTGACTATGAACAGGTGAACCTTCCTTTCCTAATTTGCAAAGGTGATGATCTAGACCAAGATCAATCTTTCTCCTCTTCCCAGGAATTTGGAATAAGGTCACTGAGACACAGTCAGTAGCCCTGTGAGCCAACTGCAAGGTTCCGTAGTGCTTAGTGTATGACAGAAAAGATACAGGCAGAGAAAGAAAGGCAGCCTCCAGAGAGAGGCAGAAGACTGATAAGAGACAGAAGCCAAATAAGAGATCATTCTTTCCAGTTTCAGGCCCATTGGCTTCCTTTGCTTTTATGCCTTGGTGGTTGTCTGCCATTGCTGGGAGAATGGGGACCAAAGACCCCATTCTTGGCAAAGGAAAGCATCCCCAGAAAAAGAGGAAAACTAAAAAGTAAGCTGAGTGAGTCAGAACAAAGAAAAGTCAGCTAGTTTACATTTAAGCTAGCCATTGCTAGCAAGATTCTTGCCTTTTCTGAAATTCAAACCTGTTGGGGATACAGCTTACAAACACCCTGCTGGGTCTGTGAGAACTGTGGGGAGAGTAATGGCCATAGAAGAGATTGTGGAAAGTCCTAGAAAAGATACATCTTCTAGGGTGTTTCCTGCCCATTAAACAGGCAAAAGCAGATACCCATTGTGGAGATTTCCATTTGCCTAAGGTAGAAACCAAGGGAGTAGCTCAAGCTCTGAGATATGGGCAGAAGAGCTTATATCCCTTATTGCAGAGGAAACTCCTCTGTAGTGGTGATGGGAGGAAAATGCTTCCCTTCCCAGTTGATCCCTCGAAGGAGCTGCTGGCATTTTACTCCACAGAGAACCAGCAGAGTTTAACACCTCCCTAGAAATCTGTGTGTGTGTCCTCAAGCAGGAAGCTCTCCCCATACAAGGCTCAGATTTCAGATTATTGAAGGCTACCCTTAAGGTAATAATAATAACAATAGGAGCTGATATGATCAATCCCAGAAACTACTGACATCTTTGTTCCCTCCCTCATCTTACTCTCTGGGCAAATAGACTTCAATAAAATCAGAGTAAAGTAAACATTCTGGGCCATTGCTGAAATCCCACAATGGGCAATGGACCCTGAGCTCCCACTTTGAATTCTACTCTATGTCTTTTGTCTTTCTTTACCATCCCTTCTAACTCTACATTTCTCCAGTCAATCGCTGCCAGTTTCCACAGGTCTCAGCAGATGCTGTTCTTGGGGCAGGACCCCCAACATGCCATGGCTTTTTCTTAAGCTAATATAAGTAGTTTTCTATTCCTTAATCTGAGCCATTTTCTATGTAGAATATCAACAATGACATGTAAACTATTTTCTTTCTTTCTTTCTTTTTTCTTTTTTTTGTAGAGACAGTCTCACTTTATTGCCCTTGGTAGAGTGCCATGGCATCACACAGCTCACAGCAACCTCCAACTCCTGGGCTTAGGCGATTCTCCTGCCTTAGTCTCCTGGGTAGCTGAGACTACAGGTGCCTGTCACAATGCCTGGCTATTTTTTTGTTATAGTTTGGCCGGGGCTGGGGTTGAACCCTCCACCTTTGGTATATGAGGCTGGCGCCCTCCCACTGAGCCACAGGCACCACACCCCAACATGTAAATTATTTTCAAGACTCCTTATTGGCCGAGCACAGTGGCTCACACCTGTAATCCTAGCACTCTGGGAGGCCCAGGCAGGTTGATTGCCTGAGTTCACAGGTTTGAGACCATCCTGAATCAGAACAAGACCCTGTCTCTAAAAATAGGCAGGTATGTGGCCTGTAGTCCCAGCTGCTTGGGTGACTGAGGCAAGAGAATCACTAGAGCCCAAGAGTTTGAGGTTGCTGTGAGCTGTGATGCCACAGCACTCTACCAAATGTGACAAAGTGAGACTCTGTCTCCAAAAAAATTTTTTTTAATTAAAAAAAGAGAAAAGACTCCTTATTAACAACTGATCTTCTATTTATTACTTGTCAGTATTTATTTACTATTTCTCAATATTTATCCCAGTGGAAATAATATTATGGTGGAATAATATTGTGGTGATCTGAGAGTTAGTCATAATTTACCATGTATACCACAATGAACAACTCAACCTTCTTTTTATATATCCAGTTTCTTTTATTTGAAAATTAGGATGATACTATTTGCCTTAACTTCTTTACATCTTGATTCTGAGGGTTAAGTCATATTACAAAAGCATAAATAACATTGAAAAATGTATTAAAGTGTTGGGTATCTTGAGTTGTATTATCTGTTATATCATAGTGTTAATTTCTGAGCATTCTGCTAAGTCACCACAATTAGAGTGTTTGGTGCTAATTTGAAGTTGCAAGACCTGTACAGTCTTAACCGTCTCCATTTTTTCATTCATTTCCAAATTGGTGCCCAGGACCATTAGATCAATGTGTAGTTTGGCCTGTGTTAGCCTAGTTCTAGGTGGATACTGTCCTTAACACTTTCAGACGCCTTCTAATTGTCTGCTACACCAACCTTCGGCAAGCCCTGCCCTCCTCATGTCCGGACAGGCTTCTGGAAATTGAAGTGGGCCCACCTCGCCTGGAAAGGGAATTCAGACAAACTTACCTGGGCCACATTTAATCAACATGCTCCATTCTTTCCCTAGTTGCTCCAAACTCACCTTGCAAAATCTCACTCTCTTGCCACATCTCTGTAACATCTTAGGGAGATAGCCACCTGGTAGTATCTTTCAACACCCCACCCCCACGTCAGAAAGGACAAAACTCCACTCCATCCTTCTTAAAAATATGAGCTCTCTCCTAACTTCTTTTCTTTGGATATTTATTTCAATTTGAAGTTACCTGAATACATCTATTTCCCATTATGCAGGACACCAATATGATTTTCTCAGGTTTCATACAACTCCCTAGGGACAGCCAAATGGATGCTTAGCTAAAAAGGAGTAGGTTTCAAGTGAGTTACGGATTCTATTCAATTAGCCATATAAAATTTGTTATATAATCGGCATATAGAAGTCTAAGTCTAAAAATAGTATTCAAGATCTAGGACAAGAGATGGAAACAAAAAGTCAGGAAGAAGATGGAATACTCAGGAAAAAAAAATAATTCAACTGCTAGGATAGTATTTATTTTCTACAGAAAAATTTCTAGCATGACCCATTCTATAGTGAGATTTAGAAGGCATTGATAAGAAACTAAGTTTCCTCCCTGAGAGTCTTCAGGAAGAAACTAAAAATGTAGCCAATGTAAAATGAGCTACAAACTTGGAAATTAACATGCTAAAAATCTTTTCTTCAAATGAAAAAGGAATGTGTTGGGTGGCGCCTGTGGCTCAGTGAGTAGGGCGCCAGCCCCATATACCCAGGGTGGCGGGTTGGAATCCGGCCCCAGACAAACTGCAACAAAAAAAATTGCCAGACATTGTGGCGGGCGCCTGTAGTCCCAGCTACTCAGGAGGCTGAGGCAAGAGAATCACCTTAGCCCAAGAGCTGGAGGTTGTTATGAGCTGTGACGCCATGGCACTCTACCAAGGGTGACAAAGTGAGACTCTGTCTCTAAAAAAGAAAAGAGACCATTTTGGTCCAAAAAAAATGGCCAAGTGTAGTGGCTCATGCCTATAATCCCAGCACGTTGGGAGGCTGAGACAGGTGGATCACTTAAGTAATGAGTTCAAGACAAGCCTGAGCAATAGTAAGACCATGTCTCTAAAAAGTAGCCAGGAGTTGTGGTGGGCACCTGTAGCCTCACCTACTAAGGTGGCTGAGGCAAGAGGGTCACTTGAGACCAAGAGTGTGAGGTTGCTGTGAGCTATGATGCCATAGCACTCGACTGGGGGCACGAAAGTGAGACTCTATCTAAAAAAAAAAAATCCTAAAAGAAAAAAGGGGCCAGGTAGCCAAAGCAAAAATTCTTTTTTTAGAGAGAGAGTCTTATTATGTCACCCTCGGTAGAGTGCTGTGGCACTCACAGTTCACAGCAACCTCAAACTCCTAAGCTTAAGCAATTCTCCTGCCTCAGGCTCCCAAGTAGCTGGGACTACAGGTGCCTGCTACACTGCCTGGCTATTTTTTGTTGCAGTTATCATTGTTGTTTAGCTGGCCTGAGCTGGGTTTAAGTCCACCCTCTTCAATGTATGTGGCTGGCACTGTAACCCTGTGCTACAGCACGGATCCCAAATATTCTTAGAGTAGAAAATGTCAATGTATCTAGCTCACACCAAGCAATTTCTTGATATATAACCTATTCTCAAAATGAATCTATCTACCAGGAATGATAGGGGAGTGGATATGGGTAGAGGAGAATAAGGGACTGTGTAGATAATCAACCCCATTGTATAGCTATCTAATCTAATACATTCTCATTCTGATTCATTTCTTGCTCATTTAATGGGGGCCTTGTCAGCCTCTGAACAGCCTGATTAGATTTCTCATCCTACAAAACCAAGAGAGAGCTAGTCCCAATACTGATCATATCCCAGGAGGCCCTTCCAAAAAGAATGAGACTCCCCTCATGTTCATTATTATATTTGGCATCTGGGCTCCTCTGTGTGCCAAAGCCCATTTTTTATGTGCTTAATAGACTATCTGGAAACCATCGTGTTGCCAGCTGGTATTGCCTTTCCATGATACTTTTCTACCTCGTTAATGGATAACTTATAATAGGCCATAAGCTCCTTGAGGGGTGGGTCTGTTCAAATTTGTAGTCCTTTGTTATCGCTATTCCAATGCCTTGCACAGGGAAAGTTTTCATTACAGTAATTTCATTAAAAGGGTTTCATATATAATGAATCAAGATGAACAATACTAAAAGTGGACAAGTCACTTTACCAAAGTCCTTGGATTAAAATGTCTAGAGTGGTAAGCTGCAACTCTTTCCAAATCAAGGTCACAGCTGACTTTGTCCAGAAAGCGTTCTCTCTTTTATCCTTTTTCCCCTTAATTCTTTTTTAGAGTAGAAAATGTCAATGTATCTAGCTCTCTCTTTTAATTCTCTTCTTTAGAGATGAGGGTCTCACTCTATGGCCCAGGCTGGACTTTGATTTCTGGCCTCAACCCATCCTCCCACCTCAGCCTCCTGATTAGCAAGGACTACAAGCACACCTGGCTTATTTCCTTAATTTAGTATTTATTAGGGATATAACAGTGTATATGTCGACAAAGAAGCTGTTTTTAATGCTGTATTACACCTGTTTCTAAGACATAAACAGTTACTTTCTCTTCCCAGTTAGGTGCTAAGTTCCTTCAAAGTGGGGAGCCATGCCTTCAATTTCCCCACACTATTCATACGCTTTTCTGCACACAGGGTTAACTAATATTCACCAAGTGCTTTCCATGTTATGAGGTTGCCTTTAAACACTTCGTATGAATTTAATATTAATATTTAACCCTCATGCAACGCCATGGGTTAGGTAGTAA
Source organism: Galago senegalensis (assembly GCA_963575145.1). NCBI lineage: Eukaryota > Metazoa > Chordata > Mammalia > Primates > Galagidae > Galago > Galago senegalensis. Next base: position 7,668 of record CAUYTI010036634.1, on the reverse strand, counting down.
ACATAAGTAGCTAGTGCAAGGTCACACAGGTAGGAAGCAGCAACAGTGGGATCTGACCCGAAGCAGTCTTGCTTGAAAGCCCATGGCCTTTCTACTCACTGCTTCCTAGACGGAAAACATTACAATATACCTGCTTTATTGCCTCATAGACAGAAAACATTACGGTAGCTTCTTGAACAACTAGTTTAATCTAAAATGTTTATTAAAGGCATGACTTCTGGTAAACAACAGTGCACTATAGTCAAGTAGAAGAGATTTTTCTGCTTCCTTTGTTGTATTATTGATATTGTTCAGCCCAGATATGGTGGCTCATGCCTTTAGTCCTAGCATTCTGGGAGGCTGAGGTGAGAAGATCACTTGAGCTCAGGAGTTTGAGAACAGCCTGAGCAAAAACAAGACCCCATCTCTATTAAAAATAGAAAAAAAAAAGTGGGCAATGTGGCACATGCCTCTAGTCCCAGCTATTCAGGAAACTGAGGCAGGAGGATTGCTTGAGCCCAGGAGTTTGGTTGATAATGCCACTGCATCAGGGTGACAAAGTGAGATGCTGTCTCAAAAAAAGAAAAAGAAAAATGAAATTATATTGCCTTACTACTATAACGTGATTCTGTTTTTCATGGAAATCTTACACTGCCACCAAATTATCTGTAACACCATAATGTTGTCCCTGTTTGGTCATTCCCAACACTAGGGTATATCTCAGAATTGCCAATCCCGAAGTCTCTGCTGCTGGAAAGCACTTGGTGAATATTAGTTAACCCTGTGTGCAGAAAAGCATGTATAGTAGCAACCACACCTTTACCTGAGGGAGAATCTCAGCTCTGCCTCTTATCAGAGATGAATGCCAGGTAAGTCAATTAAATTTTCTTAGCAGCCGTTCTTCATCAGAAATGCAGTGATAATAACATCTCCCTGAGAGTGAGTTCTCGTGAGGTTCAGAGATAATGCAGGTGAGATAATTAACACAACATCTGGCACTTAGTAGGTGCTCAATTAATAGTGGTGTTCTTATTCTCTTAGAAATTCATTTCATTATTGCTGCACAAGAATACTCAACATAGAGCTATTCTTAAAGACTGGCCCTCTCACTGAGCTTACTGGTACTGTTGTTCTCTTATTCTGTTGTTAAAACTGGCCATATAATAAATCTCGTAGATGTTTGAACCCCATTAGTCAGTGAAAGGAGATAGTTCCCTGGTGGAATGATCATTGCTTTAGCCCAGTTCTTCCAGAGAACTTACTGTAGACAGCAGCTGGTCATTTCACCTTCCTTGGTCAAGAAGAGACAACAATGACAATGGGAATATTTTTTGCAAGTAAAGAATAAATTTAAAATTCTCTATTATTCTTCTAATTCGAAGTTGTTGATAATTGTGTCTCATAGGTCCTAAATGCTCCTACCAATTCAGGGTGCATTGGTACAAACTGATCTTTGTCAGTGAGGAATTATTATGATGCAGGTTGTTGCAGTAGCTAAAAGGAAAAAAGGACAACAGGTGATTCACACTATGATTGATACTTACTAGGGTCTTTCCTAAAATCAGGCAATGTGGAGTAAAAGAATCTTGCATTTGGAGGAAACTTAACCAGATCCCCATTTTCCTCCCTGCTCTTATATGATATTTGGATTCCTCTACAAAGAATGGCAAAACATCGCCAGGCACTGTGGCTCACGCCTGTAATCCAGCACTCTGGGAGGCTGAGGCGGGTGAATGGCCTGAACTCAGGAGTTCGAAACCAGTCTGAGCAAGCACAGACCCCCATCTCTAAAAATAGCTGGGTGTTGTGGCAGGTACCTGTAGTCCCAGCTACTCAGGAGGTTGAGGCAAGAGGATTGCTTGAGCCCAAGAGTTTGGGGTTGCTGTGAGCTGTGATGCCATAGCACTTAACCCAAGGGTGACAGAGTGAGACTCTGTCTCAAAAAAAAAAAAAAAAGGCAAATGTCCTCCAGCCCCTGCTTCACTACTCTCATGCTGCTTAAGAAAGACAAAACAGCTACTAATTATTAATCTCTCTTTGACCGACACTGTTCATAAACTCAGATTCTGTTACCTTTTTAAAAAAATTAGGCAATTTCAGTGGCATAGTGTGCCATCCAGTCTATTAAATTATGTCACTATCCTCATTTCATTAAGCAGCATCAAATATGAAGGTAAAATTACTAAACTGGAAATGTGGAGTCCTGGAAACCCGGGGTCTAGTTTGAGCTGCGTCACTAGTCCAGGCAAGTCAACCCCAGCCAGCTCCAGTCTCTTCAGCTGTGAAACACTGGCTCTCTATCCGACCTACCCTACAGCAGTCTCCCCCCTCAGCAAAGGAGCAGGCCGCCCCTTACAAAGGATCCTGTTCCAAAAGACCACTGATGCCTGTTATTTGGAACTCAGAAAATAGTTCCTGTTATAACAACATGATGAAAGATGGTTGGGATATCAGGTTTGTCCATGGCCATCCATTCCATTCATAAGGTAGTTAAATTAGGATACTACATCAAATATAAAAGGGAGGAACAAAAATTCATCTTCCTTGTCTGGATGCAAGTCGACACCGGACCAAAGCTTTGAACTCTGTGTTATGTACATTGGCACCCTCCCATTCCATTCCTTTACCTCTCTTCCATCTTCTCAATGTTCTTTAGGGACCTAAACGCTCCAGTTGTAGCATTCCCTTCCAGGCCTGTCGCACTCTGCAAAGTTAGTCATTTTCTCTGTCCTCTCTCCTTCCACCCCACCCTTCCCCTTCTCCTCCCTCACCTTATCCCTCCTTTTTAACCCGTATAGTGCTCACCCTGACCCCACCTGGTCTTCTGCTCCCTCAGTGAAGCCATCCTCAGCTAGATTAGGAAGAAGGAAATCTGATTTAAATGATCTGTAAAGACATAAGCTTAATAAGAGTTGACACTTACATAGTGCTTCCTGTGTCTGCCACTATTTTAAGCATGCATCAACTCTTTAGATCCTCAACAACCCTAGGAGGGGGTTGCTATTATTACTGCATTCCACAAATGAGGAAACTGAGGCACAGAGCAGTGAAGTGACTTGCACAAGGTTTATTGTGCTATAACAGGTGGCAGAGGTGGAATTAGAATCTGGGCCGTCTGAAGCGGAAGCCTATGCTTTTAACACGAACCTTTTTCGAGGGATTTATATCTTTAAAATGAAATGTTTAACCCAGCTGAACCTCTACATTTTAGGCAGCATAAAAGGGAAGTGAAAAACATTTAACTAGTGTCAGAGACGATATTCCGGGATGGGCAGGCACCAGGCCATAGAGGAAAATGCAAATGCTTTGCAGGGCCCAAGGAGGTAATGAAAACGAATGAACGGCAGTGTCACTATTGGTGGCATTCTTTTTTCACAGGTACAACCTGTAGGAATGTTCTTCTCATCCACAAAAGAAAAGGCTCTTATTTTTCTTGGTTCTCTCATTCCACACTTCTCTTGGCAATTTTGATACAGATAGAGGCACAAGAAATGGTTGAAATTTCTCAGGATATACCTGTAAGAAAGCCAATAGAGTCGGAGCCATAATGACTGGCTGTCAGCCCTGGCTCCCACTGTGCTAAGGCTCCCAGTGTGGCTGTTGGACAGCATATGTCCTCTCTGGAGGGACAGCCACGTCTCACCTACAGGTGATCTTTGGTAGGCAGGCAAGCAGACAGTTTGACTCCAGGGCCTAGGCTTTTAAAAGCTATGTTATCCTGCCTAGGTTCAAGAGATACCTGGATAATGTTTTTGTTTGTTTTTTGAGACAGAGTCACTATTTCGCTCTTAGTAGAGTGCAGTGGCATCACAGCTCACAACAACCTTAGACTATTGGGCTTCAGCATTCTCCTGCCTCAGCCTCCCAAGTAGCTGGGACTATAGGTGCCCATCACAAGGCCCGGCTATTTTTTTTGTTGCAGTTGTCATTGTTGTTTAGTTGGCCGGGGTAGTTTTGAACCCGCCAGCCTTGGTGTATGTGGCTGGCACGGTAATCACCGTACTATGGACGCTGAGCCTTGGACCATGTTTTTAATGTACTTCATTGTAAAGGTATACTCACTTTCAACATTAATGTTTGCATCTGTGGCTAAACTAGAAAGATGTCTGTACTTACCAGGACTCCTTCAATTGCAAGTGCCATAAACCCAACTCAAATTGTCTTTAAAACACATATGCTTGGCCAGCTACAGGCTCATGCCTGTAACCCCAGTGCTTTGGGAGGTTCAAGACCAGCCTGGGGAAAATAGTGAGAGCCCTTACAAATAATTTTTTTTTAATTTCAGGTTAACATGAGGTCATGCAAATCACTTTTGTAAGGTTAAAGTCCACGTTGCAGTTGTGTTTTTCACCCAGGAAGTGTGCCAAATACCCATGCAGTATACTTCTGGGGTGGGAACTTACCCAACCCATCCTCCCCCCACTATTTGAATCTAATTTAGTTTTTCTCTCATGTGAGCATGGATTTATTAATTCTCTGGTCTCAAATTGGAGCTGAGTACATGTGAAGCTTATTTTTTCCATTCTTGTGATATTTTGCTTAGAAGAATATTCTCCACAGCCATTCAGGATGTTACAAAAGATACAAAATCTCCCCATCTTTTTATGGTTGAATAGCATTTCATAGTACACATATACCACAATATATACCACAATACCACATATACCACAATTTATTAATCCATTCATGTGTTAAAGGTACTTGGGTTGTTTTTCCATCTTTGCAGTTTTGAATTGTGCTGCTATAAACATCCAAATGCAAATGTCCTTATGGTAAAATGTCTTTTTTTCTTTTGGGTAGATACCTAGTAGTGGAATTGCAGAGTCAAATGACAGGTGTACTTTTAGATCTTTGAGGAATCTCCATACTTCTCTCTGTAGAGGCTGTACTAGTTAGCAGTCCCAACAGCAGTGGATGAGTGTTCCCTTCTCTCCACACCCACGCTAGCATCTGTTGTTTGGGGAACTTGTGATGTGGGCCATTCTCACTGGAGTTAGGTGATATCTCAAAGTGGTTTTGATTTGCATTTCTCCAGCGACTAAGAACAATGAGCATGTTTTCATGCGTTTGTTGGCTATTCATCTGTCCTCACTCGGAAAGTTTCTGCTCATGTCTCTTGGCCAGTTTTTAATAGGGCATTTGCTCTTTTCTCATTGATCAGTAGATCCTGGTTATTAGTCCTTTGTCAGATGTGTAGAATGCAGGTATCTTCTCTCATTCCGAAGGTTGTCTCTTTGCTTTGTTGATCAAGTCCTCAGCTGAGTAGAAACTTTTTAACTTGAATAGGTCCCATTTATTTATTTTAGTTGTTGCTGAGATTGCCTTAGGCCAAGAAGAGTAAGAATTTTCTCAGCCCTTTCTTCTAGGGCTTTTACAGTTTCATGTCTTAGATTTTTTTTTAAGCCTCAAGCATCAGCCCTGGGTAGAGTGCCGTGGCATCATGGCTTACATCAACCTCAAACTCCTGGGCTTAGGCGATTCTCTTGCCTCAGCCTCCTGAGTAGCTGGGACTACAGGTGCCCACCACAATGTCTGGCTATTTTTTAGTTGTAGTTGTCATTGTTTCTCAGGCCCAGGCTGGATTTGAACCTGCTAGCTCTGGTGTATGTGGCTGGCACCTTAGCCACTTAAACTACAGGTGCCATCCTCATGCCTTAGATTTAAATGTTTATCCAGAATGAGTTAATTTTTGTAAGTGGTGAGAGAATCCAGCTTTTTACATGTGGCTAACCAGTTCTCCCAGCCCAATTTATTAAAGAGGAATTCTTTCCCCCAGCATATGCTTTTGTTTGCTTTGTCAAAAGCAAAAATGTTTTAAAAATTAGTTGCATAAAAAAAATAAAAATTAGTCAGGTGTGGTAGCTGCTTATAGGCCCAGCTATTTTGGAGGCTGAGGTAGGAGGATTGCTTGACCCAAATAGTTTGAGGCTGCAGTGAGGTATGATCTGCACCACTGCATTTCAGCCCAGGAGACAGAGTAAGATCTTGTCTCAAAACAAAAACAAAAAACCACACATAACAAAAACAAAAGCAACACACACACACACACACACTGGGTACAAAGACACAATGTCAGACATGAACTAAATCTAGGGAGCCAAGCAATATAATCAGGCCCCCTCTTTCCATTTCTCAGATCTTATTCTGTCAATATATTGACTTCATCTATTTCTACAGATGAGCAGATAGCACCCTACGTACACTTCCTTCCAGCCCATGAATCTCAATAAGAATAGGCTTCCACCCTAGTGTTGCTGGACGAAGGAATCTGTCCACCTGTCATCCAAGCCAGTCAATGGAGAAGTAGATGGGAGAGCAACAGTTTCACTTTTATTTTACAGAAAAGCCAGCAATTCTGGAGAGGAGTGGGGATATCTCCTGAAAGAACTGCTTTGCCCCCCTCTTTCCCTTTGTTACTTTTTTTTTTTTTTTGGCCGAGGCTGGGTTTGAACCCCCTATCTCTCGTATATAGGGCCCGGCGCCCTACTCCTTTTGAGCCACAGGCGCTGCCTCCCCACTTTGTTACTTTTTATTCTCACAGTAAAAGGAAACATCAGCAATGTTATTACTCATCATAGCATAGGTCAAACAGATGCCCCCTCATAGTTACACAATGTCCTCCTATCTTAAAGTGGTTATATCTTCAAAGCATTTTTATTCTAGACTAAATTTATAGTTAATCAACACTTCACTGGGCGTACAGAGTGCCCTGGGTCAAGGACCAGTATCATGGAGTCCAGTTCCCCAACTTATCTATGACAGTAGCCTTGGAAGAGAATGAACAATCTCCAGATGTCAACAAAGAGGCTCATCCAGCCTTGTTAGAGCCTGGCCAGCAGCGCCCTGCATGAAATGGCTGTTCAGGTTAATAGTGGCTGGTAACACTAACTCTAGCTGAAAAGTCCCAATGAAGACTTTGATTGGCTCATTGGGATTGTATGTCCACCCCTGAGCCAATCACTTTACCTGAGGAGTGGGATTTTGGATTACTTTGACTAGCCAGACCTCCTTTTATTTACCTGCCATCATGAGAAGGGCAGTGGGTGGCAGAGTACTGCAATTGATAGCCCTACCAAGCTGTAATAAAGTTGGAAGGGATAGTTCTCCAAATAAAGAGGGTGGCTCTGGTCAATCAAAAGCTATAAGAGTCCACTATAATGTTCAGTGTTATCTCTAGTTTGAAAATTAGGGAAATTAAAGAGAAACAAAATAGCTCACATTGGATAGCTGAAAAACATTAGAATCAGCTTTAGGATGGACAGTTTGCATACTTCATGTATGTTTTCATGATTATGATAAATGGGCCAGGCTCGGTGGCTCACGCCTGTAATCCTAGCACTCTGGGAGGCTTAGGCAGGTGGATTGCTTGAGCTCAGGAGTTCAAGACCAGCAATAGCTGGGCATTGTGGTGGGTGCCTATAGTCCTAGCTACTTGGGAGGCTGGGGCAAGAACATCCCTTGAGTTCAAGAGTTTGAGGTTGCTGTAAGCTATGACACCATGATGGGAATTCTACTACCCAAGGCACAGAGTGAGACTCTCTCTCTCTCTCTCAAAAAAAAAAAAAAAAAAAAGCTCGGCACCCATAGCACAGTGGTTATGGCCTCAGCCATATATACAGAGGCTGGTGGGTTCAAACCCAGCCCAGGCTAGTTAAGCAACAATGACAACTGCAACACAAAAGCCGGGCA
>CAUYTI010036630.1:0-15437 GCA_963575145.1 Galago senegalensis | reverse complement strand
AGAGCCTCAAGCTGTCCCCCTGGGTAGAGTGCCTTGGCATTACAGCTCACAGCAACCTCCAACTCCTGGGCTCAAGCGAGTCTCTTGCCTCTGCCTCCCAAGTAGCTGGGACCACAGGCGCCCTCCACAACGCCCGGCCATTTTTTTGTTGCAGCCATCATTGTTTGGCGGTCCGGGCTGGGGATTCGAACCCGCCACCTTAGGTGTACGTGGCTGGCGCCTTAGCCAGTTGAGCTATAGGTGCCGAGCCAAGAGCTAAGATTCAAATAAATCTCATAAAGAATTATTTTAATTTGATTTTATTTTTTGTTGTTGTTTCTCACATTTATTTTGCACTTGTATGAGTGAACAACAGGAATGAAGCCCAACAGTTTATAAGTCTCCACATACTTTTTACAAAAATATTATCTTCTTATAAAATATTATCTTCCTTCTGTGTTCTGTTTAATTGAATTTTTGTGCAATTGTATAGAAATATCTATTTTATTTAGCAGTTACTATATGGAAACAGTGAATTAATTTGGAAAATAAATTATAAATAATACTGTCTGTTATTCCATATATGTTATATTGTGGTCATTTTTACCAAGCACTGTTATAGAATGACTAACAAAAGAATGGAAACAAGAAATCACTTGTTTTGCCTAACAATATGTCAATTGTTTTTACATTTTAAATATTTTCAGCTATTTCATTGTTCTTTAATTGAAATTGATCAATTAATTAATTGATTAATGCCATTTTTACATTAGAAATATGCATGTATTAATAGCATAGTAGAAATGAATGATCACTGCTTTTTGCATGTTTTGCAGTCTTTTTGATAAACACATAAACGATCAAAAACTTAAATATTAAGTATTTTAAATAGTTAATATTTTCCAATTTAGAAATTCAATGTTAAATACTGAGTTTCTTAAAATAGGATTATTTAAGATACAAAATAACTTATTGTATTCCAATGGAAAGTAAAGAATAAGTTTATGGACTTCTATTTTGAAAGTCATAAAATGTTTGAAAGTAAAATAAAATTAAGAATCTGGTACTTTGTCTCCAACTAATTACATGTTCAGTTTGCCCATTCAATTTATTTAGACAGATTCTGTTTTACCCACATTTCAACCAAACTGGCTAGATTTCCTTCCTTAAAAAATGGTAAATGTGGAGTTGGAATATTATTCTATATTTGCCATTATTATTTTTTAAATGATTCTAATTCAGTGGTTCTCAAGCTTCCTAATGCTGCGAACCTTTAATGCAGTCCAAAGGGGTGGCAACCCACGGGTTGAGAACTGCTGTTCTAATTCATTTAGGTAAATTAGTTCAATTGAGACCTGCAGAGTTTGAAGCACCTTCCTTTGACACAAAAGATATCACGTTCTTTTCACAATAGCTTATGGATTTATGATGTTCTGTTCAATTACAGGGAAACTGAGGTAGCTATCCACTAGCATATGGTAAATATAATTTTAATTGGAAGGTTAAGAAAAATAAATGAGAACAAATACGGCAGTCATATTTCCAAGTAAGAAAAGGCATAACAATAAAGTTTGTTTCACACATAGAATCATTATAATATGGTTATTTAATTCTTACAGTAAAGTATATATATATATATTTTCTAAGCAGAGTCTCTCTCTGTTGCCCAGGCTAGAGTGCCACGGTGTCAGCTTACCTCATGTCAACTTCAAACTCTTGGGTTCAAGTGATCCTCCTGCATCAACTGCCCAAGTAGCTAAGACTACAGATGTCCGCCATGATGCCTAGGAAATTTTTCTATTTTTAGCAGAGATGAGGGTCTCAGTCTTGTTCAGGCAGTTATCCAACTACTGAGCTTAAAGGATCCTCCTGCCTCAGCCTCCCGGAAAGCTGGGTTTACATGCATGAGCCACCACCCTGTGCCTGTTTCTCCTATTTTTGAATTAGCTAATTTGGTCATGTTGTGTTAATGTTTTGATTTGTGTGTATATATATACATATACACACACACACATATAAAGTCTTATAATAAAATAACTAAATGAAATTAAATAATAAAGAGGCCAATTATCTACTTCTCCTGAACCTCCGTATATAATCCATTAGGTCCTGCAGATTTTACCTTCTAAATATCTCCATAAATCCAAATTTCTTAACAGCCATCTCTACCTCCCAAATTCAATATGCTAAACAACTTTTCATTCTTCCACCTAAGTCTGTTTTCTATAATGTGGCCAGAGTGACCTTTACAAAACACAGGTCTGGTCGTCATGTTACCTCTCAGTTTGGGGAGCCTCAATCTCCAATTGCTTTTGAATGGTGACAAATTTCTTTTTTTTTTTTTTTCCAAATTACCAAATTATAATTCCAGGTAGTGCACATTCTAAAATGCAAAACAATGAACAAACTGAAGTTGATTTTTTTTTTTCGAGAGCTTTTCTAATAATTCCATCTCATGCTTCTGCCCTATTCCCCTCTCTGTTGTCTGGGCTCAATGGCTCTTTTTTTCCCCCCTTCATTCATTGTGCTTACCCCAGGATCTTTCCATATGTACTTTCATCCTTTTGTGATGCTCTTCCTTTTCTCATGGTTGAGTCAATTCTTAACTAATCCTTTCATAAGAAAACCTTCCTGAACTCTCAGACCAGTCGAGTCCTCTTTTCACACCCCTTTAGAATACCACTTGTGTAATTTCATGTTTATTTGATTAGTTATTGCTAATGTCTGTCTTCTTTACCAAGTTATAATTTCTATAAGAACAGAACTCATGTTTATTTTTGTGGGCCCGGCATATGGTTAAAGTAGTCAATAATATTTTCTGAACAAATAAATTAGAGTAAATGTACTATGTACCCAGCACAGAGCCATCCTGAAAGCTAACTATAAAAAAAAAAGCATGAAGTCCTTCAGGTCTGTCCTCAATTTGCCTCCCTTGTCTTGTTATCCCTGCCCTTCCCATACCTGTAGGTCTTGCTGGCTTTGAAGGGGCTGAGGTGGTATTTGCAGTTCTCAAAGGACCCTGCTGTCTTCTACCTCTAGGCCTTTGCACCTGCCATATCCTTTTGCTGGAATATTCCCATCTCTCCACTTCCATTCTCCTGTCCCCTCCTGATTTCTTCCTAATTTAAATCTGTGCTGAGGAAGCTCTCCCTTCTTCCATGCCTCTGATGTATGGGTTCCTACTCTGCATCTGTATGTAACCCCGGGTATCACAGAAGACACCTGTCTGTCTAGAGGACAGCACCGAGGGAATTGCTTTAGAACAACAAAATCTCTACTAGCTCCTTCCTCCAAATCATGCTAAGTGACATTTTAAATAAAAGCTAGATGCTAGATATTACCTAACTTCAAGACAGAATCTCTACAGCATATGCTACCCCAGACTACCTCCCCAGCTCCATCTTTACCAAGAGAGAAATTAGGAACTAGGAGAAACACTCAGGAAAATAGAAAAGCAACATACTGCAATTGTTAGAGTCTTAAAGTTGGCTGTGGTCACGATCATCAAAGAGGCACTTACTATTCTCCTTCCCAAGATTTCCATCACACACAATATAAAATTTTTTCATAGACTGCTTCTGGGTTTAAATAAGAATACCTTCTGACATATTTGACATATATCTTTATCAGTTTTAAAATATTGTTAAATTTCAAAACAAGACTTATGTTGCATAAAAATGTAAACATACTTATAAAAATAATGAAAAAACAAATTGATTTTTTAAAAAATAAATATAGTTCAAATATCTATTTAACATGAAAATCTATAATTAGGAAAATGACTATTAGAAAAACCCAGAGACTCAGACAATGCTTGCCAGGCACTACATCAAAAAGTAGGACAGAATACGACTTTACTAAATAAAACGAGAAAATAAAAAGTCTCTGAGAGGAAACAAATCAGAACAGTGAAATTGTTCATTGTTTATATTGTAAATTTTTTGTATTATATTTCATGTGGTTCTAGTATTTTTATCTCTTAGAAATAAAATAAACAACTTGAAAGTATTAAACAAGTAAACAAACAAAAGGAAAAGGTAGCTTTAAAAAAGTCCCTGTTATCAAAAGGTATTCATAAAACTCACCAGACAAGAATTAGATTCTCAACAAATAATATTCATCTTTTAGTAAATTTTAGATGAGTTGCTTATTAGTACAGTACAAAATATACATTATAAGGAAACGTCTTAGGTACTGAATCAGTAATGATGGTTAAAAAAAAAAAGTGCAGTTCATTTTGGATTTTGATTGTAAAATGGTACCATTTGAAAGTCCTGAACCAAAGAACTTAGACTTTCCCCGTTCCTTTTACTTACTGTTCTCCCTTTAACTAGCAGCTACTGTTTAAATTCCACTTGTTGGTTATGTAGCACACTCTTATAAATGACTTATTGTCATTAGAAGTTTAATTTCCTTTTTCTTCCTGTGGATGAACTAGAACTCTTAAAGAGTACTTCCAAAAATAAGACTAGTCACTGAATAGAGTATCCTGCATGGGCTATGTAACCTGTTCTTTGGTTTCTAAGGCCCTGTGGGATGCATTTCATTATCCCATTTTACAGATGAGGAAACTGAGACTCAGAGAGGCTGCTATCCACCTGAGGTCAACCATGTGGTAAGTGGATAGGTTGGAGTGCAGGGTGCTGGGACTCTGGGGATTTCTTTCCTTTGTGCTAGGGAAAAAGTGAGCCCCCATCTCCCTGCCTCCCTAAGAAGGGAAATATCTGGTGATGGCTGCTGCTCTGCCTTTGAGGGAGATCGTAACACTTTCAGTACCGATTTTTACTGCTAAGAAAACTGTGGTAAAGCTCTAAAAAGGAGGTCAATGGTATTGTTCATGTCTATGGTCTTCCAGTCACGGTAATGAGTATTTCTACATACAATGCACCACTCTTGGTGTTCTAGATGGTGTACACATTAATAATACATGGTTATTGCTCTCCGGGGTCTAATAAACACTTTGGAGCAAAAAGGCCTCTGGTGTGAGAGAGAAACAACCATTAGAGTTTTCTGGCAGCAAGCAACACAGACCAACTCTGGCCAGTTTAAACTAAAAAACATTTTTTCTTTGGAAGGAAATTGGAGTAACCAAGAAATCTGAAGGAAAATTGTACAGCTAGGCCTCATAGTGGACAGGAATAGATCAGCTTCAAAACTCCAACAGTTATTTATTGGTAACTTGTATTTAGCCTTTCCTATGTGCCCGGCCCTGTTTTATCCTTAATCTGCACCACAATGTAATAAGGGAGGTCTTATTATTATTATTATCACCATGAAGAAATTGAGGCCCTGAGGTTAACCTTCACCTTATCTTCTGTGCTCCTCTGACTTCCAAGAAGTTTTTATTTTCATGACACTTTCCTTAAATTTAGATCAAGGACCTAATTTAGGTCTTCTCCCTGACTTTACCCAAGGTATGAATAGTTTCCCAAGAAGGGGATGATACAGGATGAAGTTGGATAGACAAAAATGATAGATGATAGATATATTATAGAGATAATAAAACCAAGATAGCAGTTGGTTTACAAGCTGTGAGGTTTGAAGAGATTGGCTTGCTCTGGGGGTCCTCAGACCAGGGAGAACTGAGACTACTCATTTGAGCACTAAGTCAGGGTGACTCTGCCTCCGGTAATTAGAGAATGTCAGATAGGCACTTCCCTAGCAAAAGAAGGGGACAAAACTGAGACCTGAGGATGGGAAATTCAGTCTGTAGTTTCTGACAGGTATTAAAAGATCTCAGAAATACAGTGAGTCAGGGTCTTGGCTGGCCTTGGATTTTTTTTTTTTTTTTCCTGAGAGAATCTAACTTTGTGGCCCAGGCTAAAGTGCCACAGTGTCATTATGGCTCACAGCAACCTCAAGTTCTCGGGCTTAAGAGATCCTCTTGCCTCAGCCTCCTGAGAAGCTGGGACTACAGGTATGCACCACCACAATAACCCGTTAATTTTTCTGCTTTTTGTAGAGATGGGGACTCATTCTTGCTCAGGCTCGTCTCAAACTTCCATGCCCAAGCAATCCACCCAACCCAGCCTCTAGGAGTGCTAGGATTACAGGCATGATCCACTGCAACTGGCCTCTGGCTGGCCTTCTTAAATATTAGGGTTAATTAAAATAGTCACAAATGGAGGATATACACATAATATCAATGTAGTAGAATTCTTTATATTGATGGTATATTTTATCTGATAATTCCTCATCTCCACCTTCTGTGCCTCATAAGCTTACCACTCAGACACTTCTGTCTGGGCCTCCCTACTTGGAAAAGAGAGCAGTCAGCCTCAGAAGATTCAGCACACCACTTGTTCATTTGTTCATTCAACCAATGTCTATCATACCAAAGGTCCCCAACATTTTTGGTGGCAGGGACTGGTTTCTTGGAAAACAGTTTTTCTATGGACAAATATGTGGGTCAGGGGATGGTTTTGATTTGAGTCATGAACAATTGATTTAGCAAACTATGGCCTCTGGGCAGTCAAACCTCTCTGCTAATGATGATCTGTATTTGCAGCTGTGCAAATATACACACCTCCTCAGATCCTCAAACGTTAGATTTTTATAAGAAGTGACCAACCTAGATCCCTCTCATGCACAGTTTACAGTGGGGTTCATGCTCCTCTAAGAATCTAGTGCCGCCACCTTCTGAGGGGACACAGAGCTCACACAGTGAAGCAAGGGGTGAGGGGTGGCTGTAAATACAGATGAAGCTTTGCTTGCTCACTGCCCCTCTCCTCCCACTGTGCAGCCCTGGCCCAAACAGGCTACTGAGCAGTACCAGTCTGTGGCTCAGGGGGTGGGGACCATAGTATTGCAACCATTCATGTGAGGGTGACTGACACTGTTTCTGCCCTGAGGTCTGAGCAACCAGTCTGGTTGGGCATACAGAATAGTGAACAGGTCATTATGGTACACTGTGTTCCCCAGGTCACATGGGGTTGAAATGGATACTATGGGAGTACACAGGAGAATTATTTTGTGGATTCTTGGGGCAGTTAAAGAAGGATTACCAAAAGGGCAGTTAGAGAAGGATTTATCTTCTCCTAAAAGAAGAACTTGAGGGAAAAGAAAAAAACAAAATGCTTTGAGGCTGGGAAAGAAGTGTAGCAGGTTGTGACCTGTATTGAGAGGCAGGGCTGTGAGAAGGATGCTTGCTTGTGTGATGCTTCGGTTGGCTTGAAGCAGGGATGAAATAGACCCAGAAGTAATCATACCATCAGTTGGATCAGCTGGGCTACAGTGAGGGCCGGAGAGGATTCCAAGAGGGTGAGAATTCTCAGCAGTAAGAATCTCAAAGACCTTCTCAGGAAAGTGAGAAAAGCTTAAATGCGTGGTCAAGGATGAGTAGTTTCAACCTGAGGAGAGGGCCCACCTGCAGGAGGGCAGGTTGGAGGTGGAGGGGACGCTTTGCGCTGTTTCCTTTGTGCAGTATTTTGCTGGCCCAGATTTGTGCCCAGCCCTACATTTTGCTCACTGTTCTATTTCTTCCTCATTCTTCAAGGTTCATGTAAGTACCTTATCCACAAAGGTGCCCCAGCCAGCAGAAGTAAAAAACAGGTGTTTTCTCTTTGAAAATAATTGAAGCTATAAAGCTATTGCCCATTCTTTTGTGTATTCTCCATGGTTTAGCATACTTCTGAGAACTTGCTAAGTGTTTAATGGCTTTGATGAGTCAATTAGTTAATCTACTAGTGAACATAGGGGGAGACGGTCTGGCATTGTGGCCGGTCCTGAGTGTAGTTCTCAAGTCACACTACTTGAATTCAAATTCTGCTTGTGCTGCTTTCTAGATATTTGACTGTGGGTTAATTAGTTCAACCTCAGCTTTTTTATTTATGAGATGGAGATGATAATAAAATCTCTTCTAGGTTTCTTGGAAAATAAAATATGAAGTATTTAGCAGAGCACTTGGCACAGAGTAAGCAAACAACATATGCTGTTGTGGGAATGTTGATGTTATAATATCTTCTCACATTGCACACGGGTGAAACACTATGGGGAGAACACACGAAAACTGGAAATTGTATGAAAAAGTCTCAGACAAAGGGCAGAATATTTCTTGACTTAATGAAGAAGGGAGGACAATGAGGACAGAAAAGTAGAGTTCAGCCCGTGCAGCAGCCTGTGCTGTTTGTTGATAGCTGTGTTAGACAAGTCCACTTTAGTTACACTAGTTAGAAGCTAAAGTTCTTTCTGGAATTTGTAATAACATTGCCAGAGCCTCAATCAGGGCAAGAAAACCTTAGCAAAATTGCAAAGCTGGAGAGGGAGAGAGAGAAGGAGGAAGAGGAGGAGAAGAGGAGAAGAAAGAAGGAAGGAAGGAAGAGAGGCAGGAAGGAAAGGAGGGAGGAAGGAAGAAAGGAAGGAGGGAGGGAAAGGAGAAGAAGAAAGGAAGGGAGTGAGAGAGGACAAAATAGAGGGAGGGGGAAGGATAAAGAAAGTCCACTGGCATTTCCTTATTCTCTTTTAAACTGCAGTCTCCATCCTCCCTCACTGCATGTTCCCCGTTCCTTCACGCCACCCTGGGGGCTTCCTCTGGCATCCCCCTCCACTAGAACTGCTTTCCCCCAGGTTCTTTGCATCTGCTGCCTTTCCTGCTCCTCCATGAAAAAGCCAAGAAAAGTTCCATTCTCCTAAGTGACATCATTCCCCCCGAGAAGTTATAAAGAGCAATATAAGTAAATTAAATATTTTGTTTATTCAATCACTAAATATTTATTCAAATATTTACAGAGAATCTATATTTGCTCTGCACAAAGGGATACTTCAGTGCAATTGGGAGCCTCATAGATATTTTTATTTCAAAAGAAGCAGCACGTTAATTTATGTTAAGTAGCATCTCAGTGTAGGAAAGAGACATTGGGAAGATTCTAAGACTACAAATAGTCATCTACCCCTCTTATACCCAGGTGTGACCCCAGTAATCATTTCTGTTTTTCATGACTACTTCTAACTATGGTCAAGATAACTGAAAGGGAAAGAGAACTTGTAAATATATTGGTACAGTATTATGTAATCCAGTTATTGCCTCTCTTGTGTCTAAACAGACATTTGTGTGGTTTCTAGTATAAGTGTCTAAGATGGTTGTGAATAGCACAGTCTCAGGATTTGCACATCCTGTTTTCACCTTTGTCAGCAATGTGACCTTGGGTAAATCACTTAGTTCTCTAAGTTTGGTTTCTTTATTTGTACAATGAGGTAGCAGGGGTATTAAAGACTAAATAGTGCTATTTAAATGGTTCACAATATGCACCGTGTTTTCGTATGACTAGTGAATATGTCACTGTGATTTGGAATTGACCCGTCGCTGCCTCTGCATCATGTGGGTTCACGTGCACTTCTAACACACATGCACACACTCAACACACACACTCCAGAGGGCCACGACCCATGACTGTAGGGCTCCACAGACCTGGACATCCTCTTTTCACGTTCATGTGTGACTGCATCCCCCTCCAATAACACATGCACATTTGATTCTTTTCCTTCTTTCTCAAGGCAAAGACACATTAGCATATTCAATACCAGCTGCTTTCTGGTGCAAATATCAAAAATGAATGTTACTCAAGAAAATTGCTGCAGAGTGGAAGGTTGAAGTAACAGTCACCTACAATCCATTTTAGGGACAAACAGGAGCTACCTGGAAGCTTCTTTGGAGAAAAGAAATTTATCACTGACTAATGGCCTTTCTCTTTCAAGTAGCTAGGTCATCTTGGCGTTCAGGGAGGTGGAAAAATAAGACTATGCAATAGTTGGGAGGTGACGATATCAGGCATCTGCTTTCCTACTTGTATTTTCATCTTTCTTTGGGCTAATGAGTTTTTGCTTGTCTTTATTCTTTAGTGTGGAAAGTCACACATGAATTGTTTTTAGCTATCACACTGAACAAAAACGTGTTGGCCACAGCAACAAACATATTGATATAACCTTACCAAATAGTATTTTGATAGGGAATTCAAGGAAAAAATTCCCACAAACAACTCTTGTGGCATTCTTCACAGTGAACAAGCCAACTGACTCCATTTTTTATTTTCCACCATGTTGACATCTCTTGGTGTTAGAATGGGCTACAGCAAATTAAAACACACAAAAAAACTTCTCCTGCGTTTTCTAAATAGATTTTGGGAACTTAAGATGGACAAATAACTTTATGCATATGTAGAGGCAGAAAATTTGATAAAGTAGCTTATTTAAATTTAAACTGCATAATTGGCTTAGAACCGTACACACATGTTCCCATTCTGTGGACATTAGTGTGCTTGAAAATCTCACTGAAAGGAAAAGGAGTTTTGATGAGCAGGGCTTTGATACGTAGTGATCCTTTCTCCAAAGCACATTTGAATCTCCGGAAGGCACCACTGTGCTGGACGGCAATGGCATGTAAAGCTAAAATTAAGATCCACTATCTTAATTTTATTGTTACGTTATCATTAGGTAACCAGTGTCCTATTGCCTGAGGGTTTTTTTTTTGTAACTATTTCTTATCCAAGGGAGTTTATACATAATGAAGTAAAATTCTAAAGCATTGTAAATTTGATATTGTTTATAATCTGTTTTCAAATTTCAGCGTTGAACATCTTTGGCAAATGTCAGCTGTCCATAACAGATATCTAAAATCATTCTTTAGTCCTTTGGTCTAGTAAGCTATATAAAGTTTAAACTCTCAAATACTATATATGCACAAGCATGTATAGTTATGGTTGTAAGCTATTATTGCTTCAGTTCTTCTTAATTGTTTTACTTTTGTCTTCAACATTTCCTTAAATAAAGTATTTTTAGAAAGGAATATGGGCATGATTTCTATTGGAAACTGAGAATCCAATCCAAAAGTACAATGGACAGATAAATTATAAGAAATATTCTTCTGTGGCATATGTACACCATGGAATACTATGCAGCCATAAAGAAAGATGGAGACTTTACGTCCTTCATGTTCACATGGATGGAGCTGGAAAATGTTCTTCTGAGCAAAGTATCAACAAGAATGGAAGAAAAAGTATCCAATGTACACACCCCTATTATGAAACTAATTTATACCTTTTATATGAAAGCTATAATGTAATAACAGCCTAAGAATATGGGGAGGAGGGAGGGAGTGGGGAGGGATGAATGGGTGGAGGGAGGGGGATTAGAGGGATCACTTCTGAGGTTTATCAAGGGTACAAATGAATCTTTCTAAGAGTAGAATGTGAATGTTTTTAAATAATAACTAAGAAAATGACATGAAAGCTATGTTAGCCAGTTTGATGGAAGTGTTTCGGATTGTGTGTGAAAACCCCACACTGTACCTCAGAAGTGCATTTAGTGCATTAATGTACGTAGTTACCATTCAATTAAAAAAAATCTAATGAAATTTCTTCTGTTGGATTTCAATGTTGTTTGGAAATGGTAAACTTCTCCTCTCCTCCCCTTTTCTTCTTTCTGTTCTTTCATTTTTCTTTCCTTCCTTCCTTTCCTCCCCCCATTCCTTTCTTTTTACAATAGTTTTAGGTTCACAGAAAAATTCAGTGGGAAGTATAGAGAATTAATTATGTTCCCTGCCCCTGCACACACAGAGCTTCCCCCAATGTAAAAATCCCCCACCACAGTGGTCAATTTACTACAATCAATGAACCTATATTGACAATTATCATCTAGAGTTTTCATTAAGGTTCAATGCTGATGTACAGTCTATGGGTTTTGACAAGTGTATAATTCCACTATTTTAATACCAAACAGAATAGTTTCACTGCCCTAAAAATTCTCTGGGCTCTGTTGATTCATCCCTCTCTCCTCCCAACTCTGGCAACCACTAATCTTTTTACTGTCTCCATAGTCTTGACTTTTCTAGAATTTCATAAAATTGGAATCATACAGTATGCAACCTTTTCAGATTAGTTTCATCTCCTTAGTAATATACATTTGTTTCCTCTATTTTTTTCACTGTCTCATAAGTTATTTTTCAGCATTTTAAAAATTTTATTTATTTTTGGCCAGGGCTGGATTTGAACCCACCACCTCTGGCATATGGGGCCAGTGCCCTACCCTTTTGAGCCACAGGCACCGCCCTATTTTTCAGCATTGAGTAATATTCCATTGTCTGGATGGACTACATTTTATCCATTCACCTACTAAAGGTCATCTTGAATGCTTCCAAGTTTGGACAATCATGAGTAAAGGTGCTATAAATATTCATGTTCAGGTTTTGTGTAGACATAAGTTTTCAGTACATTTGGGTAAATACCAAAGAACATGACTGTTGGGTCATATGGTAGGAGCATGTTTACTTTTGTAAGAAACTGTCAAACTATCTTACAAAGTGGAGGAGTTTGCATTCCCACCAGCAATGCATGGGAGTTCCTGTTGCTCCACATCCTCACTAGCATTTGTTGGTGTCAGTGTACTATAATTTGGCCATTGTTTTAATTTCAATTCCCAATGACATATAATGTTGAGCATCTCCTCCTTTGTTTACTTGCCATCTATGTATCTTTTCTGGTGATATGTTTATGTTCTTATGTTCACATTTAATTGGATTTTTAAATTTTATTGCATCTTATGACTTATTTGTAGTTTTGGAGAAAGTCTTTGTCAAATGTCTTTTCCAAATATTTTCTCCAATTTTGAGGCTTGCCTCATTATTTTAAGTGTCTTTTGCAGAGCCAGAGTTTTTTATTCTAATGAAATCTGGCTTATCAATTATTTGTTTGCAGATCACAGCTTTGTGTGGCATCTAAAAAGTTCTACTATACCAAAGGTAACCTATGTTTTTCTCTTATGGTATCTTCTAGGGCACTTATAGTTTTATAATTTACAGTTAGGCCTATTAGTTAATTTTTGTTTAGGGTGTGAGATCTGTTTTTTCACATGTGAATATCTAGTTGTTCCACCCTTATTTGTTGAAAAGACCATCTTTTCTCCATTGTGTTGCTTTTGCACTGTCATCAAAGGTCAGTAGACTAAATATATATATATATGTGGGTTCTTTCTCTGTTCCACTGATCTATTTATCTATTTTTAAAATCAGTATCGCACCGTCTTGAATACTGTACCTTTACACCAAGTTTTAAGTCTTGAAGTTAATTAGTAACAGTCCTCCAACTTTTTTCTTCTCCTTCAGTATTGAGTTGGCCATTCTGGCTCTTTTGTCTTTCCATATAAATGTTAGAATATTTTTGATATCCACAAAATAATGTGCTAGGATTTTCACTGGCATTCAGTAAATCTATAGATTGAGTGAAAAAAACTAACATCTTGACAATACAGAGACTTTCTGTACGTGAACATGAAGTATTTCATTTGTTTACTTTCATCAAAATTTTATTTTCTTATATATCTTACATACATTTTTAAAGATTTGTACCTAAGATTTCATCATTTGAGGTGCTATTGCCAATGGTATTGTTTTTGAAATTGGACACATCCATTGCTGGCATATGGAAAGTGATCTACTTCTGTATATTAATCTTATATTCTGAAACTTCACTATACTTTTCTATTACATCTAGGGAGTTTTCCTTGATCATTTTTTAGATTTTCTACTCAGAAAATCATGTCATCTGTGAACAAACACAATTTTTTTTTTTTTTTGAGACAGAGCCTCAAGCTGTCGCCCTGGGTAGAGTGCCATGGCATTACAGCTCAGAGCAACCTCCAACTCCTGGGCTTAAGCGAGTCTCTTGCCTCCTCCTCCCAAGTAGCTGGGACTACAGGCGCCCACCACAACACCCGGCTATTTTTTGGTTGCAGCCGTCATTGTTGTTTGGCGGGTCCGGGCTGGGGATTCGAACCTGCCACCTTAGGTGTACGTGGCTGGCACCTTAGCTGGTTGAGCTATAGGCGCCGAGCCAACAAACACACTTTTATTCTAACTTCTCAATAAGTTTATTTTTATTTCCTTTTTTTATACACTAGCTAGAGCTAACTGTAAAATGTTAAAAATTTTTTAAATGAGAAGGAACATCCTTCTTCTTTCTGATTTTACTGGGAAGATTCTACTTTCTCACCACTGCATACCATATTAACTGTGAGGTCCCATGCATAGTGAGGGAACAGGACAAGGGTGCTGTACACACTGTGAGGTCCTGTGTACAGCAGGGAGACCCCACACAAGAGAACATATGAACAAAATGAGTGGTTTCCTTGCCTGGGTACAGTCAGCAGGTGGATGTAGTTCTTGTATTTTAATGTTTTTTGGCAATTTTGTCTCAATCTAGGAGCTTTGCCCAGTTTTACAAAAAAGTTAGTTCTTGTTTTGTGTTGTTCAGGCAGGGTCAATGGTGAAAAATCATGCGCCCATGTAAAGATCTAAATGCATTAAGTGCCCTACCTCCATCTTTAAAACAGCTTTCTTTAGTCTTTACAAATAGACCCTTGCTCTCTGGTTCATTACTTCTTGGATAGGAAAGGGCCGTGCAGAACAGCTCTCATTTACTGCCATGCCAAATTCACATACCTTCCCAACCCCACTTGTCATTAGGTCTCCCAAGTGACAGCTCGGGCCAGCAGCACTGAATAGAAGCCCCCTGTCTGGGTCCCAGCCCCACCATCTAGGGAACCCAGACACATCTTTCCCCATGTAGCTGCATACTGGTTTCATGTCCTGCTGCTTTGTGGGTAAGTATGGCTCTAGGAAGTCAGGGAGGAGATGCTGGCTAGTCTCCAGAGATAAAGCTGGGAACACTGCAGGGCACCCCTGGCAGAACTCAGAACAGCAGGTTAGGTTCATTCCTCTCAGCTACTCAGGACTGTCCTGAGCTGGAGGTAGACAGAGAGCAATCACCTGTGGGTGGCACAGGATGTACCTGGCCCTGCTGTCCAGAGGGAGGGTGTGGACCTGGAGGGATGCCAACGGCCTGCTTGGGGGAACACTTGGGGCAATGTGTGTGGGTGAGCATGTACACATGTATACATCTGGATGTGTGTACACATCCATGTCAGTATGTATGCCTATATGTGTATACATGTAGACCCATGTATATACTTTTTTTCAGTCCATAGTATGCACCCACGTGCAGCTCTGGGTGGGAATCTTTATTCCTCATGAGAAGCCATGGACTCTGGACAAAGCCTGGCCAGCCTCTGTTGGTGTCTGGGCAGATGGTTGGTATGTCCCCCTGCCCCCACCCCCAGGCTGGATGGTGCATCTGCAGGAGCCCTGTGGTGACAGTCTTGTGGCTATCCCTGCCCTTCCCTGGTGATGGAACAGGGCTCTAGGGTCAGCCTGCCCTGGAAGGCTTGGGCAAATGCTTGCCTCCCTGGGATCCCCAGAACTGAGGAACCACAGCTCTCTGGCAGCATTAGAATGAAGGGCCTCAACAAACAAAGAAATAGAAAAATGGGACTCGGCTCGGCGCCTATAGCTCAACCGGCTAAGGCGCCAGCCACATACACCTAAGGTGGCGGGTTCGAATCCCCAGCCCGGACCCGCCAAACAACAATGACGGCTGCAACCAAAAAATAGCCAGGCGTTGTGGCGGGCGCCT
>CAUYTI010036629.1:0-12312 GCA_963575145.1 Galago senegalensis | reverse complement strand
CACTGTACCCCATGATTGCATTAATATACATAATTATGCTATAAGAAATAAAAAATAAGGATGAAAGTAAATGCCTAATATGATCAATAAAAAGTAATGATGATAAAAAAAATGTGATAGATGAATAGACCCAGTCCATCTGGGAACTTCCAGTAGCCAAATCAAGGCCCGATCCAGTTCTTCACTGTGGAGGCTACTTACTGATACAGGAAAGCAAAGTGGTATCTCATGACTGTCAGAGTGATTGTGGGCAGGACCAGCAGGACTTTACAAAATTCAGACCTAACTCCTGCAGGTTTTCCATTGAAACACAAAGCATTAGGCCAAGAAAGATTTCCTCATGGAAGAGGGTATTCCAGTCCCCCAAAATAATGTTTCAGGACACCAGCTATGGAATCCATGTCATAATCATTCTGGTCCCAAATCAAGGGGTCCTCTCCTCTCTCAAATGCATTTTTGATGTCATTCACTTCCACCTGGGATCCTGACACTAAGAAAATTTCTTCATGTAGTCCATGGCTACTGATAAACCAGATACACCTTTCCACCACCAAAGGAATTGCTTGTCTGGAGTCCTGTTTCCTCACAGTTGAGGTAAATCTGGATAGACTGACATCTGTTTGCTGACATTCTCTTAGGGTTTTCTGCAGAAGTTTGTGCTTGGCTTGTAATTTGGTGATGGAGTTTCTGCCCTCCAAGTACTTCTTCATTTTAGGAAAATAAAACTACTCTGTCTCCTGCTGGTTGGCTCTCCTCTTAGCAATGGTAGGTTTTCTCATGAAGGTTTTTGAGACTGTGGACTTGACACTCCATGGATTTGTTGTACTGAAAACAGTAAGACACATCAAAATCCTCAACAGCCACAATGTCTTGGATGGTCTGCAGGATGGCGTCCATTGTTTTCTCTACATCTTCATTGTCAATCTTTGGAGTGAATGAATGATACTGCAGTTGTTGGCATCTCTGCACCAGGTCATTCTAGAGAGGCTGCTGGACACAGAGCTGGGATGCCATGTCACCCATGTGGGGTTGGAACTCAAAATTCACAGGGGGGAAGCAGACATTGTTGTACATCTCCATGACATGCTGCTTGTCACTGGTAGCATTCATGTTTCCACTGCTTTCTAAATGGCATCCAGACCTTCCTGCTTGTACTGTTCCAGATTTAGCTCGGCAGAGAGGAAGGTGTGCAGAGCCTGGTGCAGTCTAGCATGGTAGCTTAAATCACAACTATCAATAAGGTCAGATAGGTTGTGGATGTAGTACTTGAAGACATGTATTGGTTACCTACAAAGCCACTAAGTACTCATTCCAGGCTTTACTGGCCTTCAGTTTATTCTCTGTGTACTTGGCTTGGTGCTTCTCCTTCATCTTCTCTAACTTCACTGAGCTCCTCTGCACATGTTTCTCCTCAATGTGAAAGTTGTCTGGGGAGTCTGCTGGTCATCCTGCTTTACTGATTTACCAATTTGCTCCTCTGCCTCCTTTAGTTTGGTCTGAGACTTGTCCATTTCATGTTTTCATTACCAAATACAGCTCTTTCAGGATCTTCATCAAATTGTATTGATGAATTGTATTGGCCTATTTTTTTTTTACTGTTTTTAAACAGTCTTCCTGAGTCCTCACTGACTTTGACAAATTGAGGAATTATGTTATTTAAGTAGCTGGCACTTTGGCTGGTGTGGTCCCAGCTCTCCCCCTTCACCTGGTTTAAAAGGAGATTTCAGCAGTTGCCTGGAGAGACAATATTGTAATTCTTCTTGAATTGTTCTTCTTCAGGAAGCACTCAGACAGTTTCTCCAGATTTTGGAAGTAGTCCATCTCAATCTCACCACTCTTTCTGAAGAAGTCCTAGAGTCCTAGTCCGAGAAGAATCCTAGAAATCCTAGAAGTCTGAAGAGTCCAGCTGCACATGGTGCTTACACTCCTGGTCCAGGCATTTCATCTGCTGGGTGAGCTGAGCACGGATCTCTTTGACATGAGTAAAGCACTTTGCTATGATGTCCTTATCCTTAATGAATTTGGCTGGAGACATCATGTTTTCCTTCTTTCTTCCAAATTTGAATTGTGAATTGACATAACTATGGGAGAAAACTCCAAGTACCAAAATCAAAATCTTCAAGACTGCTACTTCTCATGGCACAAGGGGCCCCACCGCAGTGGTCTGCAGTGCTCTCTTCAGTGCGGGTGTCAGAATGTGCAAGTGGCTACAGCAGGCACATGCAGAGGCTGGGTCCAGGTGAAGCAGTAGCTGGTTCATGAGCTAGAGCTGGAGCCAGAGCCTGAGCATTAGCCCAGAAAGCTGCAGCCCAGAGGCTTGTTTGGGGTCTGACTTCAACAACACAGGCAAAAATTTGAAGTCCTTCTGTACAACATTGTGTGGTTTTGTGAGAGTGTGGACATTCCCAGCTGCATCCTCAGTAGGAAGTGACAGCAAATAGGGGTGTTGGGGAAAGGCTGGGCATGTATCTTTTGAGTCCTAAAGACTGCAAGATGCTTCAAATCAAATTTCAAATGGGAGCTGCTGCAATGCAGACTTGATTGGAAGTCTTTTGCATGGGTTCACTTGCCTACTGAGAAGTGATTGGTCTCAGGCCTCTGGGTCTGCTTCTAATTGAGAGTTCTCTTTTCTCTTCCCTGCCACCCTCTTCTATGCATAGCAGTCTCCCAGTCCCATAGGAGCCTAGGCCAACATCTGCTATCCGGGTTTGTCCTCGGGTTCAAACTATTTCAAAGAGTGGGGTTCTTTTCTCCACACTCAATTCCTGCTTCTGAGATGTCCCTTTGTAATTATGGCTAATGGATTCAAAAACTCATTCTTTCCTTTTCAAGTCATGGATTTGTAATCAAATTGAAGAGTGTGGTTTATACCAAGTGCTACCCTGGGATTTTATACAACAAGAAATTGAATCCAATGTTTGGAGAATGATTTAACAGACCTAAGTGGTATGTCCCACAATTCCTATTTCTATTTTTCATATTTTGACTTCTTTCTCTCGAATACAGTTGATTTGGCTGTATTTGTCTCACTGACATTGCCCTCTTGAAATCTGGTAAGGAACTTTCTCTATTAGGACACTCAATCCCTGCAGTGATTTATGATGATCATGGGAAATATCAGCCTATCTTTAAATTATCATCAATCCTGATTTCATACTAGGTGTGTCTAAACTTTGACTTCTTGCCCACAATGCACCTTATAGTGTTATATTGGATAACATATATAATGTGTGGTAACTAATAAAACTGACAAGGATAAAAGAGATCCATGCATAGTTGTGATGATCTATGATCATAGTAAGTTAAGCAGTCCTGCAATACTTCCTATGTTCACCAAGACCTGAGGATAGGACAACCTTAAAGGTCCTCAATAAGCTCATTTCGTAAGTATAACTCAGTAACTTATCGCACACATGACTGCAATATTTTGATGTTCCAGGAAGCTCAATTCAGCATATTACCTGAGCTCCCATGTAAAGACAAAGCTGAGCAAGAGAAAGACCACCTTAGCCTAATCTCCCAACAGGTTTCTACTCAAATAGAAAGGGAAGTTAAGTGTGATATCTCTTACCTATATTTCCAGCTACTCCAGATGCTGAATCAAAAGAATCATTTTGAACTAAGAGTTGGATGTCATTGTGTGCAAGTCTGAGGTCATGGACAATCTAGCCTAGGGAACACAGTGAGAGTCTTTCTCATGAATAATAATGAAAGAAGGAAATAAAGGAAGGAAGGAAGAAAGGAATTTTGCTAGGTATGGTTTCCAAGAGCAAAATTATGAGAAAAGGTCCATAGGCAGATGGAATACAGAAGTACATAAAGGAGGAGATTAATTGTGGGGAAAAGGGAACAATGAGTCAGGAAAGTTCATTTGTGGTTAGTTCCTTCAGCAACTGCCAGTTGATTTGATTTTTAGGTGTCATTTGAGATATCTGGTCCCTGGTATTGGATTGACTGAGGCAAGTAAATATTGACTTAGATTGAAAAGTGGAACAGAAGAGGTGGAGTATATAATCTGGATATTTTAGTGTGCATATAAAAACCTGAATTAAGTGAAGAATTCACTGTGTGTGCCATTTAGTGACTACAAGGATCTAAGATACCAAAGGGTCAAAGTTGTGTAAAATCTGAAGTCTTGACAAATAGGGATTATAGTAAAAAAAAAAAAAAAAATTGAGTGAGAGAATAATTTCTCCAGTTGACAACTAATCTAGGGAAAAATTTTCAACCTAGATCTGTTGTCAAAAGTGAAAATTATAGCTAAGCACATATAGTTCCAGCTACTGGGGAGGCTGAGAGAAGAAAATCCCCTAGTATCAGCTCTTGGAAATTGCTATGATCTGTAGAAGCCATGAAACTTTACTGAATGTGATCAATAAAGTAAGTCTTTGTCTCTATTAAGAAAAAATAAAAATGAGGAGTAACTCCCAATACAAATGTTTTTCTCCATTTATTTATTGAGTCAGTCTGTTGCCTTTGGTAGAGTACCCAAGGACCATAGCTAAAAACAAACTACAAGTGTCCTCATCAACAAACCTATTACCTCAGCTGCCATTCCAGGAGCCTTCTTAAAATCTAGCCATTTTTTTTTCTTCAGAGATGGGTATCTCACTAGTGCTGAAGCTTGTCTACAATTCAGAAGCTCAAACAACTTAACTGACTAGGTCTCCCAAATTGCCAAGTTAAGAGGCATGAAAACCACCACTTGCCTTAAAACCTATTTGAAAAATATCCCATCTTTGATGTACAAAGTGGTGGCTCACAATGAGGGTGGTGATTTTGAAAACAGCCCTACCAATCTGAAACAAAAAATACCTGGACATTGAGGCAGGTGCCTGAAGTTCAAGATAATGGGGAGGCTAAATGAAAAGAATCACCTGAGCCCAGGAGAGGGAGGTTTCTATGAGCCGTGATGACAAAGCAATTTAACAAGAGTGACAAAGTGAAACTCTGCCTCAAAAAATAAAAAATAAAAAAATTAAAAAAAAATAACATAGAGCATGCTACTTACATGTCTCTATGCAGTTTTACCATCTGGAATACAGCTTGAGTCTCACTACAACTCAAAATATCAACTGCTGGCTCGGCGCCTGTGGCTCAAGTGGCTAAGGTGCCAGCCACATACGCCTAAGGTGGCGGGATCGAATCCACAGCCCAGGCCCACCAAACAACAATGATGGCTGCAACCAAAAAATGGCCGGATGTTGTGGCAGGCGCCTGTAGTCCCAGCTACTTGGGAGGCTGAGGCAAGAGACTTGTTGAGCCCAGGAGTTGGTGGTTGCTATGAGCTTTGATGCCATGGCACCTTACTCAGGGGGATAGCTTGTGGCTCCGTCTTAAAAAAAAAAAAATCAACTGCTTTGTCAGCCTAGGGAATATAATCTCAGCTGTTAATGTAATCAGTAATGCAGAAATGGAAGATCACTTCTCTGTCAGTGGATGGAGGACTGAGAAATGTTCTGGATCAACACTTGCAGGACACCAGTTGAAGAGAGAAGAAAAGTACAGTGAGTACCAGAAGCCTAGATCCAACTGCATTTCAGGATAAAATCACTACATAGTCACCATTAATGAGATCACAATGCAGGTTGCACTGGGTTACCATTTTTAAGTTCAATCTCATTCATGCTAAGCAAGCTGTGTGGCTTTGTTCCTCAGTTCAAACTGTTACAAATATTGTGGTTCTTTTCTCCTCATTCAATTCATGATTCTGAAATTTGTTTTGTAATCATGGCCTTGGTATTCAACAAGCCATCTTTTCCTTTTCAAGTCACAGGATGGTAATAAAAACGAAGAGTTTGGTTTATTCCTAGTGCTGCCTGAGATGTCATTGATCATGAAATTTAGCCCAAAGAACACACAATGATTTGACACACCTAAATAGTTGGTCACACAATTTCCACTTTAGTTTTCATGATGATTTAATCTTTCTGTACAATAGGGTTGTTTTGGATGGTAGGTATCTCACTGAAGGTTTCCTCTCAAATTCTCATGAGGCACTATGGCCAGTAGTGTACTCCATACCTATAGTTATTTATGATGATCATGGAAAATATCAGCCTATCTTTCAATTTTCATGAATCCTGAATTTCATGTTAGGTGTGTATAAACTTTCGGCTTTTTGGCCACAAGGCATGTTGAAGAGTTATAACGTATAATACACAATAATTAATGAAACCTGATAAAAATAAAAGAGATCCATGCATAGTTGTTGGGATCTCTCATTACAGATATGTAAAACAGTACTAACATATTCCGTTTGTGTCACCCAGGCCTTAGGAATGGACAATCCTCAGTGTCCCTGATAAGCTCATTTCTTATGCATAGCTCAATGACTTATCTCACACATGACTACAATATTTCAATGCCCTGGTCAGTCAAATTGAGTAGATCTCCTGAGCTCCTGTCTTAGAGACAAGGGTGAGCAATAGAAAGACAACCTCATCCCTGATCTCCCACTGGGTTTCTACTCAAATGGAAAGGGTAGTCAAGTGTTCTATCCCTTACCAATATTTCCAAGTACTCCAGAGGCTGAGTCATGAGGTTCACTTCAACCAAAGTGCTGGATGTCATTATGAAAAAGGCTGAGTTTATGGAATATCTAGGCTTATTTACAGAGTGAAGGTTGTTCACATGAAAAATAATGAAGAAAGAAAGAAAGAAAGAAAGAAAGAAAGAAAGAAAGAAAGAAAGAAAGAAAGAAAGAAAGAAAGAAAGAAGACTCTAGATAGACATTCCAAGAGGAAAATTATGAGGAAAGGTCAGGAGGCAGATGGAATACAGGACTAGATAAAGGAGATTTATTGTGGTCCCTAGAGGGAGGACCTGTTTCTGGATAAGTTTATTTGTGGTTTGTTCTTTAGAAGACTGCCAGTTGATCTGATGCTTAGGGGTCATCCAGAGATGTCTGGCCCTTGGTCATGGACTGATTCAGGCAAGGAAATATTGGCCCAGATTTAAATAGGCAACAGAAAGGTTGGAGTGTATGATTTGGATATTTTAGTGTGCATAAAAAGCCTGACGAGTCAATAATTCACTCTGTGGACAGCTTAGTGTGATGAAAATAATCTTAGATACCAAAGGGTCAGAGTTGTGTAAAATCTGAAGTTTTGACTAATAGAGGTTGTAAGAAAAAAAAAAATCATTTTCCTATAAGAGAATAATTTCTCCAAGTGACATCTAAAATACAGGAAAACTTTCAACATAGGATTGTGGTCAAAAAGAAAAATAATAGGCAGGCATGTGGCATGCACCTTTAGTTTCAGCTACTCATAATGCTGAGAGAAGAAAATCACCTAAGCCCACGTTTTGGAGGTTTCTTTGGTCTGTAGATGCCACATAACTTTACTATACTGACTGTGATAAATAAAGTAAGTCTCAGACTCTATAAAAAATTAAAAAATGAGGAGTAACTCCAATATAAATGTTTTTCTCCACTTATTTATTGAGACAGTCTTGTTTTATTGCCTTTGGCATAGTACTTTAGTGTCACAGCTTACAGCAAAATTCAAATCTTCGCATCAAGTGATCCTTTTTCCTCAGCTGGTGAGGAATATTTGAACCCTACATAATATTTGGCCATTTTTTATTCTTCAGAGATGAGTAACTCACTATTGCTGAGGCTGGTCTCCAACTGACAAGCTCACACAATCTAATTCACTGGGCCTCCCAATTGCCAAGATGAGAGTCATGAATAAAACACCCCTGGCTACAAAAACCAGGTTTAAATTATCCCCACTTTGATGTCCTATATGGTGGTGGAACAAATGGGTGGTCAGGTCGAAAATGGTCCCAGCAAATCTTCAACAAAAAATAGCTGGGCATTGAGGAGGGTGTAGTTCAAGCTACTGGGAGGCTGAGGCAAAAAAATTGCCTAATCCCAGAAGATGGAGTTTTCTGTGAGCTGTGAGGACATGGCGCTCTATACAGAGTGGCAAACTGTAACTGTGTCTCAAAAAAAAAAAAAGCGCAAAGAGCATCCTACTTAAGTGTCTCTATGCAGTTTTACTATCTGGAATGCAGCTTGAGTCTCAAGGCTGTAGAAAATCTCAGCTGTTTTGTCAGCCTAGTGACTGGAATCTCATATCTTAATGTAATCAGTAAGGCACAAATGGGAGCTCACTTCTCTGTCTGTGGATGGAAGGCTAAGAAATGTACTGCACCAAATGCTTGCAGGAAAGCAGCTGAAGTGAGCAGAGTATTCCTGTGAGTATCTTTGACCAGAAGCCAGGATGCCACAACATTTCAAGATGAAGTCACTACTTGTTCACAGTTAATGACATCACCATAGGTGTTGCCCTGGGTTACGATCTTTAAGCTTAATCTTATTAATTTTACATATGTATAGTTTTTGTTCAGTTTGTTGTGGGGTTCAAAATGTTACAAAGAGTGGGGTTATTTTCACTCAATTCCTGCTTTATAAATTTTGATTGCTAACAATTGCCAAGAAATTCAAAAGACATTCTTTCTTATTGAAGTCATGGACTAGGAATCCAATGGAAGATTGTTGTTTATACCTGGTGTGTCCCAGGGATGTTATTCAAAAAGAAATTGAGCCCAGTAGTCAGAGGATCCTTTGTTAGAAATAATATGTACATTACACAATTTCCAGTTCTACTTTTCATGTTTGCTTCTTACTATTGCAATAGGCTTATTTTGGATGGAAGTCACTGAATTAAGTTTCTCTCTCAAAATCTGGAGAGGCACTGTCTTCAATAGTGTAGTCCATACCTGAAGTTATTTATGATGACTGTGGGAAATATCAGCTTATTTTTAAATTTCCATGAATTCTGAATTCCATGCTAGGTGTTTCTAAACATTTGGCTACTTGGTCAAATGGAACAGTGGAATAGTTATGTTGGATCACTCATATAATACACAATAACTAATGAAATTTGATAAGGATAAAATATCCAGGCTCAGCTTTGGTGATCTCTCACCACAGATATGTAAAACAGTCCTGACATACTCCCTTTGTGTCACCAAGGCCTGAGGATTGGACAATCTTCAAGGATCCCATTAACTTAATTGTTTAAGGAGCGCTCAATGACTTATCCCACACATGAATACAATATTTCAATGCTCTGGGCATCCAAATTTGAAAGGTACCCTGAGCTCCCATGTTGGAGAAAAGGCTAAGCATCAGAAAGAGAACCTCAGCCCTGATACCCCACATGGTTTTTACTCATATACAAAGGGTAGTCAAGTGTTGTTTTCCTTACCTATATTTACAGATATTACATGGGTTGACTCAGGAGTTTCATTTCAACTGAAGACTTGGATGTCATTGTGTGCAAGGCTGAGATTGTAGCCAATATAGTCTATGGAACAGAGTGAGAGACATTCTAATGAAAAACAATGAAAGAAAGATATACAGAAAGAAAGAAAGATAGAGAAAAAATTTTCCTCGGTACAGTTTCTATGAGTGAAATTCCCAGGTTAGGACAGTAGGCCTTCACTACTGGATAGAATACAGGACTAAATAAAGGAGGAGATTTATTGTGGTCCCAGGGGAAGGAGGGAAAAATGAGTCAGGACAAGTTATTTTGTGGTTGATTCCTTAGGAGACTGCCAGTTGATCTAATGGGTAGGAGTCATCCAGAAATGTCTGTTCCCTAGTCTTGAACAGATTAAGGCAGGGAAATATTTTCCCAGATTGAAAAGTGAAAAGAAGGGGTAGAGTGTATAATTTGGATATTTTATTGTGCATGAAAAAACTTGACTTGAGTAAAAAAATTATTGTGTTGGAAGTTTATATTGACTACAAGAATCTAAGATACCAAAGGGTCAGAGTTGTGCAAAATCTGAAGTTTTGACTAATAGAGGTTGTAGAAAAAAATTCCCCTATGAGAGAATAATTACTCCAGTTGACACCTAATCTCGGGGAAAATTTCAACACTAGATCCATGGTCAAAAATTTACACAATAGCCATTCTTTGTGGTGTGTACTTGTAGTCCCTGCTACTCAGGAGTCTGAGAGAAGGAAATCACCTAAGTGCATGAGTTGAAGGTTGCTTTAATCTATAGGTGCTACTGAACGTTACTGAGTATAATATATGAAGTACATCTGTTTCTATCAAAAAATATTAAAAATGAAGAGTAACTCCAATAAAAATGTTTTTCTCCTTTTATTTATTGAGACAGTGTCTTGTTTTGTTGACTTTGATAGGGTACCCTAGTATATATCTCACAGAAAACCTCAAGTTTTCTCAATCAAGTGAACCTATTTCCTCAGATGGCTTGTCAGAAGCCTGCATAATATCAGGATGTTTCTTATTCTTCAGATATCTGTTCATAACTAGGGTTCAGGCTGTTCATCAATTCAGAAGTTCAGACAATCCAAGTAACTGGGCCTCCAAAATTGCAAAGATGAGTGGCATAAAGAACCACCCCTGGGTACAAAATCTATTTTGAGAAATATCCCATTTTCCATGTCATAAGTGGTGGCTCACCATGAGGTTGGTGAGTTTGAAAATGGTACCAGCCAATCTACACAAAAAATAGCTGGCCATGAGGTGGGCATCTCTAGTTTAAGCTACTAGGAGGATGAAACAATAGACTTGCCTAAGCCCAAAAGATGTAGGTTTCTATGAGCTGTGATATCACAGCACTTAGTGAAGGTTAAAAATTAAAAATCTGTTAAAAAAAAAAAAAGCACAGAGATTATACTACTTAAGTGTCTCTATGCAGTTTTGCCATCTAAAAGGCATCCCGAGTCTCAAAGCTACACAAAATCTCAACTGCTGTGTCAGCCTAGTCACTGGAATTTCATCTTTTAATGTAATCAATAATTCACATATTGGAGATCTCACTTCTCTGTTTGTGGATGGAAAAGTAAGAAATGTCCTGGATCAAACACGTGCATGACACCCGCGGAAGTGAGCTGAAAAGTCTAGTGGGGATCTCTGATCAGAAGCCTGGGTTCCATGACATTCCAGGATGAAGTCCCAACATGGTCAGGATGGATGACATCGCAATAGGTGTTGCCCTGGATTACCATCTGAACAATTTTATTCCTGCTAAGTATGCATTGTTGCTGTCCAGGTGTGTTGTTTGAACTGTTAAAAAGAGTGGGGTTCTTTTCTTCACACTCAATTCCTGCTTCCTAACATTTTTTTTTTTTTTTTTTTTTTTTAGTCATGGCCAAAGGATTCAACAATCCATCCTCTCCTTTTCACTTCATGGATTTGTAATCAAATGGAAGTGTGTGGTTTATACCTAGTGCTGCCCTGGGATGTTACAGAACGAGAAATTGAGCTCAGTGATACGACAATGATTTGACTGACCTAAATGGTACATGACACAATTCATAGCTATACTTTTCATGATGTTCTATTTCTTTTTTATTTTATATATTTATTTATTTTTATGAAATTGTATCTGTGTACATGAATGCAGTCAGGGGAACAGTGTGCTAGTTTTATATACATTTGAAATATTATCATCAAACTGGTTAAAATAGCCTTCATGGCATTTTCTTAACTATTTGTATTTCACATTTTGAAAATTTCTGATGTAACCTTATGAGATGCATCATAGGCAAGTTATCAAATATTACCCTCCCTCCACCCATCTTACCTCCTCCTCTCACCTCCTTCTCCCTTCTCCCTCTAATTTTGGGCTATCCTTAGGTTGTTGCTTTCTTTTTAAAGCTATAAATTAGAATCACAGTAAGACTGAGTACAGTGGATATGTTTTCTTCCATTCTTGAGATACTTTGCCAAGAAAAATAAGTTCCAGCTCCATCCATGTAAACATGAAGTAGGTAAAGGCTCCATCTTTCTTTAAGGCTGCATAATATTCCATGGTGTACATATACCACAATATATGGATCCATTCGTGGGCCCATGGGCATTTGGTTTTCTTCATGACTTAGGAATCATGAATTAGCATGGGCTAAAATAAACATTCTGCTACAAATATCTTTGTCGTAGTGTGATTTTTGGTATTCTGGATATAAACTTAGAAGAGCAATTGGGTCAAATGGCCAATCTACTTTTAGATCTCTAAGTGTTCTCCAAACATCTTTCAAATTAATACAAAAATGTATTAATTTTCATTCCCACCAGCAATGTAGAAGTGTTCTCTTTTCTTCACATCCATGCTGGCATCTCTGGTTTGGGGATTTTGTGATATGAGCTATGCTATTTTTATTGGAGTTAGATGATATCTCAAAGTAGTTTTGATTTTCATCTCTCTTATGATTTAGAATTTGGATTTCTCATAAGATTTAGAATGATGAGCATTTTTTCATGTGTCTGTAGGCCATGTGCCTATATTTTTCAGAGAAGTATCTCTTCAAGTATCTTTACA
>CAUYTI010036628.1:0-26890 GCA_963575145.1 Galago senegalensis | reverse complement strand
TATATTATTTTTGTTAATTTTATAATGTTAAACTGTAATAATAACAAATAATTGTTGAGTGATTATCCAGAATTGCTTATCAAAGTTTGCATTGTTGTCAGGCCCTGCCCTGCCCCGGCCCCCACCCCCGGCCATGTTGTCCCACTTTACCAATGTTAAAATCTGGTCACCCTAAATAGCTGGATGTTGTGGCGGGTGCCTGTAGTCCCAGCTACTTGGGAGGCTGAGGCAAGAGAATTGCTTGAGCCCAGAAGTTTGAGTGAGGTTGCTGTGAGCTGTCTACCCAGGGCAACAGCTAGAGGCTCTGTCTCAAAAAAAAAAAAAAGAATTTTAATCTATATTATCTATATGATTTTGTCAGATTCCTCATCAAAAATCCAAGTGCACAATGAACTGCATCTCCCTGTTCCACTTTTATACGGGGTAGGGAAAAAGTTAAATCTAACACAGTTTACACTTGTGAATCTACAAACACTTCTGCCCGTCTGTCTTTGTGAGTTTTTAATACAGTTAATCATCTTTTCTGGGTCTTCGATCTAGATCACACCTTGGCCCACTAGTCTAAAATTTGACCTATGCTTTAGTTGGGAAATAAAATAATATAGGCCAATATGTGTGCATCCCTGGTTTTGTATACATTCCTATTTCCTAGTTAAGTGCTGAGAGAGTTTATCTACGTTTGTCAAAGCTGATACATTAACACTGTTATGTTGGTACTAATAATAGACACTAATTGGGTTTCAGCAACCCAGTATCCAGACCTTGGTTTCTAAATACCATTCACCAATTTAAAAACCAAAAGAAAAGAGGAGTCCTTGAAGAAATAGCTGAAAAGGAATGATCATCCATCTTGTAGCACCATAAAGCAAAGAAGTGTTTGGAAAGTAAAAAGATAAAAAGAAGCTGCCTGTAGCTCAGCAGCTAGGACTTGAATCCAGCCCAGGCCTGCTAAACAATGACAACCGCAACAAAAAAATAGCCAGGCATTGTGGTGGGCACCTGTAGTCTCAGCTACTTGGGAGGCTGAGGCAAGAGAATCTCTTAAGCCCAAGAGTTAGAGGTTGCTGTGAGCTGAGACACCATGATGCTCTACGGAGGGCGACATAGTGGCACTCTGTCCAAAAGAAAGGGGGCACCTATGGCTCAGTGAGTAGGGCACCAGTCCTATATACTGAGGATGGCAGGTTCAAACCCAGCCCCGGCCAAAACTGCAACAAAAAAATAGCCAGGTGTTGTGGTGGGCACCTATAGTCCCAGCTACTTGGAAGGCTGAGGCAAGAGAATCAGCTAAGCCCAGGAGCTGGAGGTTGCTGTAAGCTGTATTGACACAGCACTCTACCAAGGATGACAAAGTGAGACTCTGTCTCTTAAAAAAAAGAAAAAGAAAATATTACAGGAGCCAACCAAATATTCCCAGTGGCCAGAGCTCAAATATTTTGAGCAACTAAATAACAGTACTGGCATTGTCTTAGTCCATTCAGGCTGCTATAACAGAATAGGCTGATGGTTATGAACAACAGAAATTTATTTCTCACAGTTCTGGGTGCTGGGAAGTCCAAGGTCAAGGCAAATTCAATGTCTGATGACAGCCTACTTTTTGTCTTACAGATGGTGTACCTTGCTGTGCCCTCACAGTAGAAGAGACTAACTCTGAGGTCTTGTATTTTATAAGGGTCCTAGACCTAACTATGCCCAAAGGCCCCAGTATATATGACTTTATACTGGTATAAATAATTGAATAAATGGAAAAGGGAAAAAAATCTTCCTTTCCTGGAACCAGAAAGACATTAGTGGAGAAACTGCTGAAGTGCAATTAGGATTTATTGTTAGTAGCGACCTGCTACTAACTGTTAAATGTATCAGTTTTGACAAAAATACCATGGTTATGTAAGATGTTAACTTCAGGGAGAAACTGAGTGAAGAGGATATAGGATCTCTTTGTACTGTCTTTGCATCTCTTACCTAATCTAAAGTTACTCTAAAATGTTTTATAAACCAAATGTTATTAAATTATCAAAATTAGCATTTAAAATTATTCCAAACTAAAGCATAGGCCAATCTCCAGTATCTCAAACCATCCATGTTAATCACACATGATTTCTCAAATATCTTTAACATTGGTTTCTTAACCACATGCACAAGGTCTTTAGGTATAATGAAATGTGAGCTACATTGATAAAATGAGGAACAGGTTTGATTATTGCCCGCTGAAGAATGTATCTTAAGTCCTTGACTGCTTTGTTGGACAACTTCACGATATTTGACTCCCAGAGCAAATGGCTTACTCTTGCATTTTCACACCACTGCTGGTGCTAGCATTTCTACTCAGATGGTAACATTCTTCCAGAGTTGAAGAGGCTTACTTTCAGGCAAACGCTAATACACCATGTGTATATTCCAAACAGTGCATCCACCCACACCTGAGCTTCCTCTTATTCTTCATATTCCAACCAAGAAAAGAAATCTTGCCTAGTTTGGGTCCTTAGAGCAGCTGCATCCTTTGTATGACCCACCTTTGTAAGTCACAGAGCCTCATTTCCACTGTACTCTGTTAAAACAGTTAGAAAAATCCCCCTAGTTGTAGGATCATCTTAGGAACATAAGCTGCCACATTAGTATTTCCCATTCATAAAGTAGTTTAAATAATCTTCTGCCAAGATGGTTTTCCTTCAGTGCAACTACAATAACTTGCTAGCTAAATTTTTTCCAGTAGAATTGCACAAGTCAGCCAGCTAGCCACACCAAACCACCTTCACCTCAGAACCTGCCTACCTGCCTCCAGGCTGCCTCTGGTAAATTGCCCGCTCCTTCAGTAAGCCTTAGCTTAAGTGATACCTCTTCTTTGGAGCCCTTTTTAATCTCTTTCTGCGTCCCCCAAATTGATTTCTTCCTTTGTGTCACAAACACCAGCAATTGTGCTCATGTATTACTTTATTGCACTGCTTTTCATTATCTCTTTTTTTTTTTTTTGAGACAGAGCCTCACGCTGTCCCTCTGGGTAGAGTGCTGTGGCATCACAGCTCACAGCAACCTCCAACTCCTGGGCTCAAGCAAGTCTTCTGCCTCTGCCTCCTAAGTACCTGGGAGCACAGGCGCCTGCCACAACGCCTGGCTAGGTTGCAGCCATCATTGTTGTTTGGCAGGCCCAGGCTGGATTTGAACCTGCCACCTTAGGTGTATGTGGCTGGCACCTTAGCCACTTGAGCCACAGGCGCTGAGCATTTTCATTATCTCTTGACCAAGTAACTCCCTTGAGGACAGGAACCATGGTGTATTCATTACCCGGTTTTTGGGAGGCTCTTGATGCTTTCTGGTTAAATAAAAATGACCTTTACATTTTATTTTTGGACTTCATAGTTATAATGTGATACTATATTAAGCAGGAAATCACAAAAATCTAATTCAGTTCATAAGATAGTATTAGGCAACTGAAAGGATGGACTTGCTAAAATATCCAAGAAATACCAATTACAGAAAATTATCTAACTCATAGTTTCTCAGCAAAGGCTAAGATCAGTCACATGAGTTTTCCATGTCTCCCTCTCGTGCTGACGGGTACCCTGAGAGGACTCTTCCATGACATAAGAAAAGAGCTAAAGGAAACGTAAATTTTTAGAGCTATAGACTAAAAACTGCCTTTTAGAACTTCGTTTTTACAGCCTTGAAGAGTTTCTGAATGGCCAATGGAAGGCGCAAGCTACAGGTCTGTCAATTTCTTCCCCAAATTGTATCTTGAGATCAGCGTGCTGAGGAGATCACAGTCACATGGTGATAAGCCCATCTGGTAGGCTAAGAGGAGTGATACCGCAGCAACAGTTTACAGTGCCCTGTTAATTTGGCCACAGCCCTAAATCTTCACCCCATTTACAACCTCAAATAAAAGCCCGAGTACCTGATTCTGCCAGCACTCTCCTACCTTTCTTGCTTCTGTGTCGGCCCTTTTCCATCTGAGAGTAAAGTAAACTTTTTCTTCTTTCTATTCTAATCTTTGTCAGGGGAAAGTTTTCTCAAAATCCACACCTACCAGCCCACACCCTCACAGAATCTTTATAATCATTTATTCTTCAGATTATTGATCACTATCCCGGGAATCAAGTCACTCCTCAGACCACAGCAGCATATTTTCTGTGTTGGTGCAATTTCACTTGGTAACCTGAAGTCATCTCAAATACAATATCTAAAGTAATTCTTTCTCCTCACCTTCCCCACTGAAAAGAGAAAAAGAAAAGGGAGGGGGAAAGGAAGGAAGCAAAAAGAAGAACAAAGGAAAAACAGTAACCAGATTTTGCTTCTCTTTTTTTTTTAAAATAGAATCTAGTACTTTATTTTTTGTTGTTGTAGTTGTCATTACTGTTTTTTAGCTGGAGGGGGCCAAGTTCAAACCCACCATCCTCAGTATATGGGGCCAGCGCCCTACCCACTGAGCCACAGAGTTAGGTGCCACCCACCTAACTCTTGTAGTTCTTTCAAGTAATCTCTGACTCAGACTTTTAGAGACTAAGGGAATCTCAGAGATCATTCAGGATAAAACATTAAGTATAGGCGAGGACATTGAGGTATGAAGAAGCCGTATGGGGCCGGGCGTGGTGGCTCACATCTGTAATCCCAACACTCTGGGAGGCTGAGGCGGGTGGATTGCCCTGAGCTCACAGGTTCAAGACTAGCCTGAGCCAGAGCAAGACCCCACCACTGAAAATAACCAGACATTTGGTGGACACCTGTAGTTCCAGCTTCTTAGGAGGTTGAGGCAAGGGGGTAACTTGAGCCCAGGAGTTTCAGGTTGCTGTGAGCTATGACTCACAGTGCTCTACTGAGGGCAACAAAGTGAGATTCTGTCTCAAAATAGAAAAAAAAAAGCTGTATGACTTGTCTCAGTTCTCTCAGCTATGTTGGATAAGAAATAGACGTGGAACCCAGAGGCATAAGTCTAGTACCCCTAACCTACTAAGTCTAACTCCTTCGTTCTTAGTCATGACAATGCATCAGAATCACCTATGCATTTAGTTAAAATAGCATTTTACTTAGTCTGGAGAGCTAGGTCTGTAAATGTGACAAAGTTTTAGTCTGAAAGCTGCAGATCTGAAGAGACATAAAGCCTTGCTGGTCCTCTGCAGCATCTCAGGCTCCCTCCTCAGTTTCTGTCCTTATTTCCACTTTGCTAGCCTATGCCCTAACCCTCCAAGCCCAGCTTCCATGCTTCCACCTTCTTCCAACATAGCTTTGCCAAATCGTTTTCCTTAAACTGTTTTTATTGTCCCCCAGTCTAAAATCTTCAATGGCTTAACCCAAAGATTCCCAACCCCCAGGGCATAGAAGAGTGAACTGGCTTCTTGTTTAAATTCCAATTCCCTGGCTCAGGGCTGTTGTCCGTGGTTACATGGTTAGGGCACCAGCCACATACAGCAAGGCTGGCAGGTTCAAACCTGCCCGGGCCTGCTAAACAACCATGACAACTACAAAAAAAAAAAAAAAAATAGCCGGGTGTTGTGGCAGGCACCTGTAGTCCCAGCTCCAAGGGAGGCTGAGACAAGAGAATTGCTTAAGCCCAAGAGTTTGAAGTTTCTGTGAGCAGTGACACCATGGCACTCTACCCAGGGTGACATAGTGAAACTCTGTCTCAAAAAAATAAATTAATTTATTCCTAGGCCTATTGTTAGTAATTCTGACCTACCAGATCTGGGGAAAAATCCTGGGAATCTGAATATTTAACAAACGTGGGGCAGTACAAAGGGGGTTGATTCTCACACAGATGTTCCAAAAAATGACACCATGAAAAATACTCCTGTATTAAAATAAAAGTTAGTTCTTCAACCTGGCATTCGTGGCCCCTACCATCAGCCCATCCTTTTCAGCCTTATTGTTTACTTCTTCCCAACTCCTAATGAGCTATCCGTAAAGCATGCTGAATCTCAGCCCTAATTCTACCTCTTTCCTTTCCTTGTGTTGTCCCCTTTTCCTGGAATTCTTCACTTCTTTACCACCCTCAACATATTCCTCCCTGTATAAATATTACGCACCCTTCAAGGCCCAGTTCAAAGTACTCCCATGAAAAGGCCCAAGTCCTTTTTCCTGTACTGATTTCGTTCCACAGATCTATGGTAGTGAGTGTTACATGACATAATTTCGCAGTAATATCTTGTCTTTTGAGACTTCTGAGTGAGGCCCACCTTCACTGTGTAAGGAGCAAGTCATATTTTTTTCCCTGTCATCAGGGCACCTAACATCATAGAAACAAAGTAAGCTGCTTAGTAAATATAATCAATTAGCTTGAATGACTCAATGATTAATTTGTATTTATTTGTCTTTTTGTTTTACAGTCAAAAAACGTGAAATAGAGTGTCTCGTAAGACTTTTTCACCGCTTGGTGGGAGGAATTGGTGGAAGACAAGGCAACACTGGGCTAGACTGTAACACATTTCGAGCCATCCTGCACAGCATGTTTGGAATGACTGATGATATGTTGATGAATAGGGGTAAGAAGTCATAAGA
The DNA here is from genome assembly GCA_963575145.1 of Galago senegalensis. Classification (NCBI taxonomy): domain Eukaryota; kingdom Metazoa; phylum Chordata; class Mammalia; order Primates; family Galagidae; genus Galago; species Galago senegalensis. The sequence continues at coordinate 20,401 of CAUYTI010036628.1, read as the reverse complement.
GACTAAAATGGGCTAGTCTGGCTTAGATATGTGTAGCAAATATGTATGTATTCAACTTTCATCAAAGACTGAATTTTTTCAATGCCAAATGAGAAAGGCATAATTCTGGCAAGTGTAGGGCTGCAAATAATAATTGTCTTGATTGTATGGATTATTTTTAACACAAACTCACTTGGAATTTCATATCTCATAGCTGTTCCACTCTGAGAAATAACTTAAACTAAATAAGCTAGCAGTACTGTTTTTTAAAAGATAAGCAGACTGTGACTTTTAATCATGATGTCTTTAGACATAAATTGTCATGCTATAGACATAAAATATCAAATGGCTTCTTTTGTTTCCTAAAAATGAAGCATGTATCAGTCAGTATAAAAATGGTAGTGACTCATTATATTGGAAAAATCAAAGAACATATATTTGAAATAAGAAATCGGGCTGGGCGCAGTGGCTCATGCCTATAATCCCAGCACTCTGGGAAGCCAAGGTGGGCAGATTCCCTGAGTTCACAGGTTCAAGACAAGCCTGAGCAAAAGCAAGACCCCTGTCTAAAAATAGCTGGGCATTGTGGTGGGTGCCTATAGTCCCAACTACTTGGAAGGCTGAGGCAGGAGAATTGCTTGAGCCTAAGAGTTAGAGGTTGCTGTGAGCTATGACTCCAACAGCACTCTACCGAGGCCAACAAAATAAGACTCTGTCTCAAAAATAAATAATTTAATTAAATAGGAGATTATTTAATGTGATCCATCCAGTTAATTTCAGTAATACGTGCCAAAAAAAAAAATACAAATTGTAAAAGAGGAAAATACTGTTATTAAAATTGCAATACTCAAGTCACATTTGAATTCTTCAATTACAGGAGATACAACATGCAATATACAAGATAACACATGTTATTGGCATATATTGAGTATTATAATTTTAAGACAGATTTTCCCTTTCTTAAAATGTGTACACCTTTTTTGGCACCCTCTTTAGATTTTTAAATGTACAATTTGATGAGTTTTGACACGTGTATACCTATGAAATCATCACCACAATCAAATAATTGACATATCAATTATCTCCAAAATAGTAAAAATTTTAACTTATTTTTGTATAATAATACTAAGATTTAAAAAAATACATTTAAATAATACATTGTTTTAATAATTTACCTTTAAGTACTGTGCAGACATTTTAGAACAGAATTCCTGGCTCTGTGCCTGTGGCTCAAGTAGCTAAGGTGCCAGCCATGTACACCTAAGGTGGTGGGTTCAAATCCAGCCCGGGCCCACCAAACAACAGTGATGGCTGCAACCAAAAAAAAAATAGCTGGGCATTGTGGCGGGCACCTGTGGTCCCAGCTACTTGGGAGGCTGAGGCAGGAGACTCACTTGAGCCCAGGAGTTGGAAGTTACTATGAGCTGTGATGCCACAGCACTATACCCAGAGGGACAGCTTGAGGCTCTGTCTAAAAAAAAAAAAAGAAATAACAGAATTCCTGTCACTATAAAACACAAATGATCACATTGATTAGCTCCACTGTTTGTTTCTTGGCTTATGGTACCTGTCCAAAACATCACAAATGAAGGTCATCATTGCTCATGGAGAAGAATGACTCTCTTCTGAATAGGCATGGTGGCTCACAACTGTAATCCCAGCACTTTGCAGGTTTTTTTTTTTTGGCCAGAGCTGGGTTTGAACCTGCCATGTCTGGCATATGGGGTCAGTGCCCTATTCCTTTGAGCCACAGGCACTGCCCAATCCTAGTACTTTGGGAAGATCCCTTGAGGCCAGTAGTTTTAGACAAGACTGGGCAAAATGGTGAGACTCCATCTCTCACCAACAAACAAAAAATCAGCAGCACATTTGTAGTCCTACCTACTTGGGAGGCTAAGACAGCAGAATTGCTTCAGCGCATTGTTTGAGATTACAGTGAGCTATGACCACATCACTGCACTCCGGCCTGGGTGACAGAGCAAGACCCTGTCGAGAGAGAGACAGAGAGAGTGAGAGAGAAACAGAGAGAGTGAGAGAGAGAGAGAATGACTCTTTGTTGTTGTTTTTTGTTTGTTGTTTGTGACAGAATCTCAAGCTGTCCCCCTGGTCGAGTGCCATGGCACCACAGTTTGCAGCAACCTCAAACCCTTGGGCTTAGGTGATTTTCCTGCTTCAGTCTTCCAAGTAGCTGGGACCATGAGCACCCACCACAATGGCTGACTATTTGTCATCGTCATTGTTGTTTTAGTAGGCCCGGGCTGGGATCAAACCACCAGCCTCAGTGTATGTGGCTGGCGCCCTACCCACTGAGCTCCAGGTGCAGCCAAGAATGACTCTTTGATTTTTTGTCTATTTGTTTGAGACAGAGTCTTGCTCTGTATTCTGGGCCAGAGTCCAGAGGCATGATTATAGTTTGCCTCAAACTCCAGGCTCAAGCAATCCTCCTGCCTCAACCTCCCAAGTAATTGGGACTACAGATGTGCTGCTGAGTTTTTGCTTGTTGTAGAGATGAGAGTCTTGCTCTTGCTCAGACTGGCCTCAAACTTCTGGCCTCAAGTGATTCTCCATCCTCAGCATTCCACAGTGCTAGGATTATAGGCATAAGCCGCTGCACCCAACCACATTTCTAGTAGTTTTGATTCTTTCATGAAGACTGAAGAAACTTTATGTTCCCCTTAATATGGGAGAAAAGTTTTTCTATTTATTCAAACTTATATTAATAAACTATAAGATAGCATTACCTTACAGTACACTTGTACCTTCCTTTTCTTTCAGTGTTTTTTGCATTTGACAAAGACAATGATAACTACATAAATGTTAAAGAGTGGGTTAAAGGATTATCAGTGTTTCTTCGGGGGACTTTTGAAGAAAAGCTGAAGTGTAAGATTTCTATATGTGATTACTGGCTTAGTAGTATATATTGGTAATTTTTTATTTAGTGACTGTTTAAATATATTTAAAAATATACAATCAGTGCAAAAATAGTGCATGGCAGCTTTAAAAAAAAGCCAACAGGTGAAATAAGTCAAAGGATTAAAACAAAAGAGGACTCCTCAGCTCCAGGGGTCTCCAGTACTCCCTTCGCTGATTCTGTAATGCACGGTGTTACCAGGATGGGTCTTTGGCTTAAGTCTCAGGCTAAGAACAGCAGCTAAGAGCCAGGGCTTGTGCTAACTCTGATCACCTGGCAAGGCTGAGCTTTCTCAGGCTGCCTCCGGGCACAGCAGGAAATGGGCCTCAAGATGGGCCAGTGCATGTGTTACACAGGGGCCATTCCTTGTCTTTTCATCAAAGAACATGTGAGGGGTTGATACATGACAAGATAAAACATGCATTAACCACCCGACATTCATACTTGAGTGTTGGAGTTGGGTTAGGTGACTGACAGAAGAGAGAAGTGAAGAGAGGGGAGAAAGCTGGTGACAAGACAAGCCCAAAGGGAGGACGATGTTCAGTGGTGCTTCCTACAGAAAAAGGAAGGTGAGGAATTCCAAAGACAGTAATTTCAATTTACAATTGAGCCTAGAATTTGCTCTGACTTGTACCATTGGGGTAATGTTCATTTCCTATGCTTTACCCCTCTGGTGTCAGGAGTTTGGATGAGGAACTCTGGAAAGAGAATAGGTATAATTTATTTACTTGTTTGTTTCTGTAAAATATACATACGTAATTTGCATCTTTACCATTTTGAAGTGTACCATTAAATGGTAATAGATACATTTATATTCTTCCCCCCTTCATTTCCTCTTCCCCACTCCCCTTCCTTACCTCTGATAACCACCATCCTACTCTTTGTCTTCATGACATCTACTTTTTCTTTTTCTTTTCTTTTTTTTTTTTTTCAGAGACAGAATCTTTATCACCCTGGATAGAGTGCCATGGCATCACAGGTCACGGCAACCTCCAACTCTTGGGCTTAGGTGATTCTCTTGCCTCAGCCTCCAGCGTAGCTGGGACTACAGGTGCCCACTACAATGCCCAGCTATTTTAATTTTTGTTGTTGTTGCAGTTTGGTGGGGGCTGGGTTCAAACCCGCCACCCTCAGTATATGGGGCCGGCACCCTACCCACTGAGCCACAGGCGCCACCCGATATCTACTTTTTCAACTCCCACAAATGAATGAGAACATATGATATTTGTTTTCTATGCCAAGATTATTTCACTTAACATATGGCCTCCAGGCTTGGCGCCCATAGCTCAGTGGTTACAGTGCCAGCCACATACACCAGTGGTGGTGGGTTTGAACCCGGCCTGGGCCAGTTAAACAAAGACAACTGCAACTAAAAATAGCTGAGCCAGTGGCGCCTGTGATTCAGTGAGTAGGTCCCCGGCCCCATATACCAAGGGTGGCAGGTTCAAACCTGGTCCTGGCCTAACTGCAACAAAAAAATAGCCAGGCGTTGTGGCGGGTGCCTGTAGTTTCAGTTACTCGGGAGGCTGAGATAAAGAATCGCCTAAGCCCAGGAGTTGGAGGTTGCTGTGAGCTGTGACACCACAGCACTCTACCAAGGGCAATAAAGTGAGACTCTGTCTCTATTAAAAAATAAATAAAAATAAATAAATAAAAAAATAAACCAGGCCGTTGTAGTGGGTGCCTGGAGTCCCAACTACTTGGGAGGCTGAGGCTATTAGAACTGCTTAAGCTTGGCTCGGCACCTGTGGCTCAAGCAGCTAAGGCGCCAGCCACATACACCTAAGGTGGCGGGTTCGAATCCCCAGCCCGGATCCGCCAAACAACAATGATGGCTGCAAGCAAAAAATGGCCAGGCGTTGTGGTAGGCGCCTGTAGTCCCAGCTACTTGGGAGGCTGAGGCAGGAGACTTGCTTGAGCCCAGGAGTTGGAGGTTGCTGTGAGCGTGATGCCATGGCACTCTACCCAGGGGGACAGCTCGAGGCTCCGTCTCAAAAAAAAAAAAAAAAAAAAGAACTCAAGAGTTTGAGGTTGCTGTGAACTGTATCGCCATATTGCCCCTCTACCAAGGGCAACATAGTGAGACTCATTCCACCATATATTTATATACCTCATTTTTTTCATGTGTTGATGAGCACTTAGAATAATTCCATATTTTAGCTATTATGAGTAGTGCTATAATAAATCTGGGGATGTAGGTATACCTTTGATACATTGATTTCCTTTCTTTCACATATATACTCACTAGTGGAACTGCTGGATAATGTACTAGTCCTATTTTTAGTTTTTTGAGGACCTTCAAGGAACCATTTTAAGTAGCAATTTCCAAGGGAACAAAGTGCTTAAAATGTGTAATTGCTTAAGTTATGTGTATGTGAGCAAATTTTTATCCCTTCTTGTTCTTCCACTTGAATTTGAATTTGGGGCATTGAAAAGAAATTCCTTAAAGATACATTTTAAAAATTGTAGCAGCATTTTTTCAATTACAAAATTTCTTTGAAACTTAAAATTTGTTTTCTTCACTCTAATTTTTTGTGAAATAACATTTAAATATTCTACTTAAATTTGCTCCAATGTTCTTATATAAAAGTCTAACAGAGAAGTGAAAAGCTAAGTTTCATGAATGTAAATTCTTGTGATAATAGTAATAATAATTCTTGTGACAAATTGTCTTCCAACCCTTAACTCTGAGTTTTAATTTGTCTTTTGAGGCTAGGTGCGTTTCCTGCAAACAGCAAATGGATGGCTTGTGTTTTTTTAATTCAATCAACAAATCTGTGCCTCTTCAGTGGGAAATTCAAGCCATTAACATTTATTGAGATAATTGATAAGTGTGCTAGTGTTCTATTCATCTTATTTTGTGGAAGTCCATTGCTTAGTTTTGCCTTTTGCATCATTGTAGAAACTAGGTTCTGTCCTTTCATTTCTGAGTTCTTACTTTGCTAGTGGTCCATTGTGATGGTCAGTGTGTAGAACAGTTATTTCCTGTAGAGCTGGTCTTGTTCTGACAAATTTCCTCAATGTTTGCATCTCAGTAAAAGATTTGATTTCTCTATCAATTTAAAAGCTTAGCTTAGTGGGATATAGAATTCTGGGCTAGAAATTGTTCTGGTTAAGTACAATTAAGTAGATTAAAGGTAGATGACCATTGTTTTCTGGCTTGCAAAGTTTCATTAGAGAAGTCTGCAGTCACCCTAATGGATTTGCCCCTGTAGGTCAATTGGTGCTTACTCCTGGCAGCTTGGAAAATCTTTTCTTTTGTCTTGACTTTGGACAGGTTCATCACAATGCATCTTGGAGAAGCTCTATGTGAGTTGAGGTGACCGGGGGTCCCATATCCCTCTGAAAGGAGTGTGTTGGAATCTTTGGTGATATTTGGGAAATTTTCATTTATAATGTTCTCTAGTATGGCTTCCATTCCTCTGGGGCATTCTTCTTCCCCTTCTGGGATACTTACAACTCATATGTTTGAATACTTCATAAATTCCCATAACTCTGTCAGGGAACGTTCTGCTTTCTCTCTCTTCTTTTCTTCCTCTTAAACTATCAGAGATATCTCAAGAGATTTGTCCTCTATCTCTGAGATTCTTTCTTCTGCATCATCTAATCAGTTCTTGATACTTACTATTGCATCTTTAGTTCCCTAATCTGCTTCAGTTCCTTCAGCTCTGCTATATTCTTTCTATATTCTTCATATCATTCATCTCTTATTTGATTCTGTTTTTGGATTTCCTTTTGGTTATTTTCCACTTTATCAGCAATTTGCTTCATTGTTTCCTTCATTGTTTTTGTCATCTGTATTTCAAATTCCCCTTCTGTCATTTCTAACATTTCTTTATAGGTGGAATCCTCTGCAGTAGCTACCTCATGGTCCCTGGGGGGTTGCTCTGGACTGGTTATTCATGTTGCCAGGATTTTTCTGCTGATTCTTCCTCATGAGTGTTTTCTTTTACCTGTTTCCTTGCCCTAATTTTTCTTTCACTTACCCTTGCTCTTTAAGTTACTGTGCCTCTGGCCTAAGGTTTTGATGAGTCCAGTTCTCCACTGCTTTTTTCCTCCTTGTGGGGGTCCAGAAGTCTCTCACTGACTCCCTGTGTACCCAAAGGGATGTTTCTGGGCAGATCCCACCAGCCAGAGATGGCTGGAGTCTTCTCACCCCAATCTGTGATATCCAATTTCAGAAGATGAGATCTTTTATCTGTTGCTTCCTGAGCCAATTACTATTCTGTGGCTTGAATTGAAATCAGCATCTGGAATCTCTTAATCTGTTACTGCCTTTGACTTCCTGCATATTTCAACTTTACGTGGTATATTATTCTTTTTTTGCTTCAGAAACAAGGATTTTTGTCAGTAATACAAATGGCCAGTTGGGAAGAGACCAAACACAGATGCTAAGCTCTTCTAGCAGGGCCAGGCAAATGGAATCCATAAGAAAAGAGGGGTTGAAATCTTATTTTCAGATACATGTGGATTTAAGGCAACTAAAGTCAAAAAAGATAAAGATGGTCACTTTATATTGGTCAAGGGAAAAATAAAACAAGAAGACATTTCAATTCTAAATATTTATGCACCCAACTTAAACGCTCCCAGATTCTTGAAACAGACCTTACTTAGTCTGAGCAATATGACATCCTATAACACCATAATAACAGGGGACTTTAACACTCCTCTCACAGAGCTGGACAGATCCTCTAAATAGAAATTAAACAAAGATATAAGGGTCTTAAAATGAGACCCTAGAAGAACTGCACCTGATAGACATATATAGAACTCTCCACCTCAAAGATAAAAGAATATACATTATTCTCATCACCCCATGGAACATTCTCCAAAATTGATCATATGCTAGGACACAAAACAAACTTCAACAGAATCAAAAGAATTGAAATTTTACCTTGTATCTTCTCAGACTACAAGGGATTAAAGGTGGAACTCAACTCCAAAAATATGTTCAACCCCACACAAAGGCATGGAAAATAAACAACCTTATTCTGAATGACAGTTAGGTACAATAAGAAATAAAAAAGGAAATCACTAACTTCCTTGAGCATAACAACAATGAAGACACAAGCTACCAAAACCTGTGAGATACAGCAAAAGCAGTCCCGAGAGGAAAATTTATCACTTTAGATGCCTACATTCTACGCTTTACATGCCAACAGAAAGAGAGCACATCAACAAACTCACAAGCCATCTTATGGAATGGGAAAAGGAAGAACAATCTAAGCCTTAACCCAGCAGAAGAAAAGAAATATCCAAAATTAAATCAGAGATTAATGAAATTGAAAACAAAAGAATCATACAGAAAATTAATGAAACAAGGAGCTGTTCTTTTGAAAAAATGAATAAAATAGATATTTTATTTTGGCCAGACTGGCTAGAACTAGAAAAGTAAAATCTCTAGTAACCTCAATCAGAAATGATAAAGCGGAAATAACAACTGATGCCACAGAAATACAAGAGATCATCTCTGAATGCTACCAGAAACTCTATTCCCAGAAATTTGACCCTGTGGATCAATATTTGGAATCACACCCTCTCCCTACACTTAGCCAGGAAGAAATAGATCTCCTGAACAGACCAAACACTGAGATCAAAGAAACAATAAAAATCTCCCAACAAAAAAATACCCTGGTCTGGATGGCTTCACACCAGTTTTCTACCAAACCTTCAAAGCGGAGCTTATTCCCATACTGCAAAAATTATTCCAAAAAATTGAGGAAGGATAAATAGAATCTTCTCTAAAGCCAATAGACAAATGGCTACTAAGCACATGAAAAAATGCTCATCATCCCTAATTATCAGAGAAATGCAAATTAAAACCACCCTGAGATATTATCTAACCCCAGTGAGAATGGGCTATATCACAGAATCTTAAAACTGCAGATGCTGGAGCAGATGTGGAGAGAAAGGAACACTTGTGCACTGCTGGTGGGACTGCAAACTAATACAACCTTTGTGGAAGGAAGTATGGAGAAACCTTAAAGAACTCAACCTAGACCTCCCATTTGATCCTGCAATCCATTACTGGGCATCTATCCAGAAGGAAAAAAAAAGAAATAGAAGTGTCCTTTATTATAAAGCCTGTTTATTGTAGCCCAACTTACAATAGCTAGAATGTGGAAACAGCCTAAATGTCCTTCAACCCAGCAATGGATTGGTAAGCTGTGGTATATGTATACCATGGAATATTATTCAGCCATCAAAAATAATGGAGATTTTACAGCATTTGTACTAACCTGGATGGATGTGGAACACATTATTCTTAGTGAAGCATCACAGGAATGGAGAAGTAAGAATCCTATGTATTCATCTTTGATATGAAGACAATTAATGACACAGTGGGGCATGGAGGAAGGAAAGACCAGACAGAGAAGGAGGGAGGGAGTGTGGGCAAGGAAAAAAAAGAAAGAAAGAAAATAGTGACTAATTCTCATATAAATTGCATTTAATTTTGACCAAAGTACATTACTTAAACATTAATTTTTTTTTTTTTTGAGACAGAGCCTCAAGCTGTCCCCCTGGGTAGAGTGCCGTGGCATTACAGCTCACAGCCACCTCCAACTCCTAGGCTCAAGCGAGTCTCCTGCCTCCGCCTCCCAAGTAGCTGGGACCACAGGCACCCGCCACAACGCCCAGCTATTTTTTGGTTGCAGCCGTCATTGTTGTTTGGCAGGTCCAGGCTGGGGATTCGAACCTGCCACCTTAGGTGTACGTAGCTGGCGCCTTAGCCAGTTGAGCTATAGGTGCTGAGCCTTAAACATTAATTTTTAATTTAATATGTTAATATGTTGTTTATCATATTGCATCTTCATTTATAAGTGAAATATGTTTATAATTTCCCCTTTATAATAATATATTTTCTCCAATTTTAATATCAGGTATATCCAGATTAAGTAGAATGATTTTGAAGTATTTCTTGTTTTTCTATTGTCTATAAGATTTGGCATGATCTGTTTTTTGGAAATTATCTTTTTGATTTTATTTATAAATATTAGTTGTTAAAAAAAATGCACAATTTCAGGCTCCACCCCAGGAGCCCATTGAATCCGAATTTGCATTTTAAAGATTACCAGGTGACTTGTGTGTACACTGCAGTAGGAAGCCCTACCAGAAGAGACCCAGGCCTTGATACTCACATTGTGTGAGGTCCCACGGAGCTAACATCAGACATCGTCAGTCACAGAGATTAGTTCAAGAACAGGGACACAGCTCAGTCCTAACCAGTGAGAGTCAGAGAGAGACTTCCACTAGCACAGTACAGAGAACGGAACCTTAACATCAGTAAGGCAGAAGAGGTGCTCCAGTGGCACCAAAGTAGGTGCCACGTAAGGGAATCTGGGGGCCACACGGAAGAGAGCTTTTTGCTTTCTTCGGGGCTATGTGTTCTCAGAAGAGAGCTTCTCTGTTGGTTTGGGTTGTTTTGTTTTTACTGGAGCAGCAGGTTTGGTCCTGAAAGTTACAAAGACTCAAAAATGAATTGATGAGGATATTAAGTAATCACTAGTGTATTGTTAGTGACTAAGGCAGAGAAGAAAAAGCTTTGTGGCCGGACATTTTCATGGGTCTCCTCAGATGTGTCTGGAGATAAAAATTGTGCAGCAAAAATATTGTTCTTAAGTGAGGAGGCAGGTTTTAGAGAGAGGGGGTCATGGTTAAGCTCCACAGAGGCCACCTGCCACCCCCCAAAGTGGTGAGCCAATGTTCCCTCATCCCCCAACCCCAATCTCAGGCTTTCCATTGGTTTTTGACCATGATTTCCCACCTTTCCAAATGGAATAGCTGGAAGCCATAACCCCCTGGAAAAACCACTTTGCCCCTCATGCTCACGGGTGAGCTTCTAAAAGGTCTTGCTTCTTATAGAAACAGGGAGACATAGTACTAAAATGTCATGCCTAATTTCTTCTTTTTCACATATGCCTCCCATAGGGAAAAAAATCCCAGATTTGGAAGGGTGAGTTCATCACATACACACAGAGATTGAGCTGCACCCTTGCACCAGGTACGGCTGCAAGGACGGAGCTGCGGGAAGGAGGCCTCTCAGCAGCGTAAGCCATGCCAGGGAGGCAGCACTAGGGAAGGAGGCAGAGTAGGGAAGGCCGACGGCAGGTGGCAAGAGAAGAGAAGGGAAGAGGAACAGGCCCCAAGTCTAGAGGAAACCCAGACGTGGCACCTGTGGGAAACTGAAATAAGGAGAGAACAACATGGGGTGGGGCAGGGAGACACATAAGAAATGAGAATGGAAAGGAAGCAGGGGTCGGGAAGGGAGCTCTGGGCCAGAAAGCAGGCTGGGGGTGTGGCCTCAGTGGGGCCCAGCAAGGATGAGGCTAGTGTCCACAGTGGGAGGACGGGAGTTTACTGACCGTAGCCACCAGTCTCACCATTATTGGCCCTGCCTTGAGGGGAGGACAAAGGAGGGATGCAGTGGGAGTGTGCGGGTGCCCCAGGCACTCATGAATAAAGGGGATGGGAGAGAGGGGAGAAGGCAGGAGGCCAACTGTGGAGAAGAAGGGGGAATCCGTGAACCTTCACGCTGGCCAGTGGCTCTGAACATGTCAGCCTCAACAGAACAAATGGTTGGCACCCCTTTTACTATTCTGAAAGAAAATAGTAAATATCCAACTGGCAGATAAATTGCTTGACTCAATATATTGCCCTTACCATGACATAAAAGAGAAATAAGAAAGAAAATATCTCACAACGAACTATGCATATCAATACATAAGTGATCTAGCATCACCATAGTAGACCAGGAATCGGCAAAGGTAAGGCCCAGAAGGTAAAAAATTTTAGGCCAGTGGTTCTCAACCTTCCTGATGCCGTGAACCTTTAATACAATCCAAAGGGGTCGCGACCCACAAGTTGAGAGCCGCTGTTTTAGGCTTTATGGGAAACATAAGGTCTCTGTTGCATATATTTTTTACACCCTTTAAAAATGTAAAGCCCATTCTTAGCTTATGGGCTGGTCATAGGATGAATTTAGACCAGAGAACAAGATGTCAGTGAGGCGGTTTGCACTTGCCATGTTGAAATGAGGGGAAAATAAGTTCAGGCAATCTCAAATTACAAACATCCGACTTACGTTCAACTCACACTTACGAATTACAGGTAATAGGTAAATGTGCCTGTTCCAACTTACATACAAATTCAACTTAAGCACAAACACACACAATCTGTCTCATTCACAGCCCAGGGACTGCCGGCATGCTGTGTGCGTTAGAGCATCAAAACCAACCCCCCTGAACCCCACATCCCTGCAGACTCCTGCGTCTCAGCAGGCGTTTGGTGCCACTAGCAATGCTGCCTTTAGTAACGAAGTTTCAAAGCTAGTGAAGCATCTTGAGCAAGTTTCAGAGGAAACAAACTATCATCTTCTCTCTAGTTTTGTTGAACTTGGAGTCCTGGGTGATTCTGTGCATATTAAAATTCCACAAAAATGGTACTATACTTATACAAAAAAATCATTAACTTCCTGCCCTCTGTTTTCACCTACAAGAACATCTGGCTGGGTCATTTGGATGTCATGTAGGACATCATATGGAGACACAGGAGAATCTCTAACATGCCGCACTGTCAGGTGTGCAGTGGAAGTCTAGCATCCCTTACCCCTGCTCACCAACAGCCATCATGGCCCCCACCAGTTACCATGACAACCTAACACATCTTCATAAATGTCCAAAAAGTACTCCCTAATAGCAGAGGTGGATCCAGAGGCAGAGCCAAAAGTCATACGATTTTGCATGAATATAAATATAGGGCTCTTCCTAAAACCTTGGGAGAGAACCTGCAAGAGAAGGGCCCTAAGGCATCAGGTCACTGGCTTCTCCATCCATCTGCCTCTGCTTTGCAGATGGGAACATCCAGGGCCTAAAATCACGCCAGCCCAAAGTAGGGACCCCGTAACATTTGCTGAGTGAACAAAAACATATGTGCAAGCCAGCGGGGGGCCTGCAATCAAGATTGGCTACTTGACTTGGGGGGCTCAATATAAGATGAAAATGCAAAACGCTTTAGTCAAAACTTCAGGCTTTCAAAATGGGAAGAGCAGAAACCAAGCGCAAGATGCCTAGGTAACCGCCCAGGAAGCCAGGCCTGCCACAAATCAAGCAGAATAACAATCTTAACAAATGTGTGTTGTTACATCGTAATTTCACATCTGCTGTTTTGTTGGATTTCATAGCTCTTGCCTTATCCTGACTTCCAAGATGAGAAAAGTGACATTTGCAGAGCACATTTGGAGACTAGATAGAGAAGAAGAATTGGAACCAGCTCTCCCAACTTGCTCCCCTGTCCCCAACTGCCATTCTGCAGCTGTGAAGGCTTCTTGTCCCTTGCCTGCTCACCAGCCCTGGGGTAATGGGTAGGGATTTATACGGAGCAGATAGTTCAAGGCCTCCACCCCAATAGAGAGATTGTTAGCTGAAAATAAACACAAACATTCATACACCTTGATGCTGGCTTTGCTGAGCTCCGTTTCATTGGAATGGCTGAGTTTAATTTAAGGAAACCTCCAGCCATCAAATGGTACCCAGTAGTGATTTGCAATGGAAAAGGAGACTTAGCTAATTTCCACCCAAAGCACTTTTGGTATCACTGGGAAAACACAAAGACTAAAGCCAAGACAATGGCTGGTCCAACAATCATGCGGACATGATTACTCCTAAAAAGACTGTGCCAGATCCCACTTCTATCATTTCATTTAGAGACAGAGAATCTCCACTTCCAAAGTTGTTGCAAGTCAGGCAAGAGAACCAGACAGAGGAAAAACCTTTGTGATCTGTTCTCTCAGAGTGAAAAACAACTGAAAATGTCTTGTTAGGATTCTCAGAGCTTTCTAGAAACTGAATTTTTAGACACTGGCCAGTTTGATGGTGCGGAAAGCAGATACTTCTCTATTCCTGATTACCTCAATCCATTCACTTAAGCTTTCCTAAATATGTTGCAATCTATCTATATCCATAAATTGCAGTAGATGAAGAAACAAACAAACAAAATGCTAACAGAAATCTAAAAGTAACACAGGCTGTAATCACAGGTTCCCACCCAAAAGCAACCCAGTTTCATTCAAAGTTTATGTACCCTAAACTACACATACGCAGACTCAAAAAGAAAATAAGAGCTGGGCGTGGTGGCTAGTGTTGGTCATCTTAGCATTTTGGGAGGTGAAGGTGAGAGGATCGCTTCAGCCCTGAAGTTTGAGACCAGCCTGGGAAATATTGAGACCCCATTTCTATAAAAAATAGAAAAATTAGCCAGACATCATGGAGTACACCTATTGTCCCAGCTGCTCTGGAAGCTGAGGCAGGAGGACCAGCAGAGCCCAGGAGTTTGAGGTTGCTGTGAGCTATGATGATGCCCCTGCACCCCATCCCAGGTGACAGAGTAAGAGGAAAAAAATAAAGGAAAGAAAATAAGGAATAAATAATTCTATTCCAAGATGAAAACAAGATCATAAAGCCAACAAAGGAAAAATCGTAAGTGAGGGGAGGGAGGCGAAAGGGGACGGGAGGGACGAGAATGGTTACCAAGTTGTCAGCAAAAGCCCAGCATGAATTACAGCTTATGGAACAAAAGAGTGAGATTGAAGCACCAGAGATATTTCATCATAATCTACATAGACCACTGGGTTTATTTGGTAGTTAAGGAGGTAATGGCTTTCTTTCAAACTCATTTTAAAAGTTCTTTTTTTTTTTTAATGGTGGCGATAAATGTTTTTTAGTGCTGAGACTATATTCACTAGAGTGGCCACACGGCCACATCCAACCCTTGCTAAGGATGCTTAATGAGGTGACGCTAGTTTAGCTAAAATACTCTGTGCTGTTTCAACAATTTCATAGTTAAGAGAACTCTCAAGGTATGAAAAGGAGGTAGGAGGTATTTTACCCTGTATGTGAGGCACCCCCAGGTTTTTCTTAAGTATGATGCCAACCCTTTCTTCTCCATGAGGTGCTAAGTGGCATGGAACTTTGACTGGGGCATAAAAACAAATTAACAGAAGTAATGTACGAAATAAGCTCTTGCCAGCATCCAGTTATAGCATCAAGTTATGCTAAAAAGTTGATTGATGTATTTTAACATCAAATAGCGTAGCATTTAGGGGTAATGTGTGCTACGGAGTCTCACGCATCCATCAACCCTAAAATTTAAGACCAACCACTAAGATAAAAAGGAATTTGTTTGCTGTCTCTCTAGTTTGAGAAGACCACTCGCCTCTCAGACACTGCAAAAGCCAGCTCAGACTGTCTCTTACTCTTAACCAATTACCTTATGAAGAAATACCATTATTAAAAGTTCTTTCTCATCAAATGCCCATATCATCAAGTCAAGCAGTTTATTTATTTATTTATTTATTTATTTTTGAGAAAGAATCTCACTATGTCACCCTCAGTAGAGTGCTATGGTGTCACAGCTCACCGTATCCTCAAACTCTTGGGCTTAAGAGATTCTCTTGCCTCAGCCTCCTGAGTAGCTGGGACTACGGGCACCTACCACAACACCCAGCTAGTTTTTGGTTGCAATTGTCATTGTTGTTCATCAGGCCTGGGCCAGGCTCAAACCTGCCAACAAGTAGTATTTTTAAATTCATTACAATTATATGTGAAACATCTTACATTTATTTTTGAGTTGTCATAGTTCTTATGAGCACACAGAAGTTTGAGTTTTTGAAAAATAAAAATAAAAATGAGATAGTAAATGAAGAAAACATCTAAACATTCTATTTTTCAAATTGTTGCAGCTCTGTGTCTGTGGCTCAAGTGGCTAAGGTGCCAGCCACTTATACCCAAGGTGGCGGGTTCGAATCCAGCCCAGACCACCAAACAACAATGACAGCTGCAACCAAAAAATAGCTGGGCATTGTGGCAGGCGCTGGTGGTCCCAGCTACTCAGGAGGCTGAGGCAGGAGACTCACTTGAGCCCAGAAGTTGGAGGTTGCTGTGAGCTGTGAGGCCACTGCACTCTATCCAGGGGGACAGCTTGAGGCTCCTGTCTCCAAAAAAAAAAAAAAAACTATTATTTGGATAGTAATTAATCACAAATATATATATTTACATATGAATATATATGCATATTGTATGTGTATTATGTATTTTAGGTTTTTACTTACTGTTATTATAATGCCATAGATTAAAAACAAACAGAATGAAAAAAAAAAACAAACAGAATGCACTGAGGTTGAAAAACAAACCCAAGTCTTAAAAAATCAAATTGTATTCAATATTAAACAAACATAACTAAAATTGAAGAAGCTGATGAATAAATAACTCAAAATCAAACCCATGGGGGGAAAGGTTGTTTTAAAAAAAAATACCAGAGACTTAAAGGCATAAATCATGATTTATAACCCAGCCCAACTTTGACCTCATAGAAAGCGAGAAAGCTCAAAGGTGAGGCTTCATTATGTATTTATTGCTTGACCAAACCATTATTCATCAGTCTCCATTTGGAAAGATATATATGGAGTATGTACAAATCCAGATAGAACCATGGCAGGGAAATGTTTATGTGCAGCATTTACCAGGATATCCACAGCTAATGGCACAATATGCCTAATTTGTAATTTGCCTGTCTCTTTCCAGATTTATAGCTTCTCAGCTTTATAGCAGAAAGATGCAAGCTGCAGTGTACCATGGGAAGATGGCTGACAGTCACTGTAATTCTGCAGAGACCTTACTCTTTAACTCTCTAATGAGGATATCACTAAATGACAGCCGCTGCCAGCACCATTAACACACACGTCCACACATGTGCCAACTAGGAAATTCCATTTGGAAAGATCGCTGTGTTATATTTTAAATGAGGTCAGGTATAAAAGATTTGAGGTGGGATCACTTTTTTTAATTGGGAAGGCTTCGATCAAATTAGAGAATCTTCATTTCTATACCTTTCTGTGGGAAAAAGACTTAGGTGATATCACTAGTTTGCTCCTAACTCCCGAATACAGTAATCCATTAACTAGACACTGAAGCCAGTATTGACTCCAAACGTAGTTTTGAAATACCTCAGAGACCTCTAGTTACTTTAACTGGTGCCATAATAGTCCGGAAATCCATTTAAATACATCTGAACATTTGTATGAGATGGCACACCAATGTGTCTAAGGGACAGAGGAAAGAGAAAGTCACGTGGCAATGCAGGCAGGTCTGGGCAGGGCGGGCAAATTCTGCACTGGCACCAAAGCTGCCAGGCCTAGTCCCCACCACCTCCACCAGTATGGCCCAGCACCCCTGAATGACCAGGAGATTTCTCCATCCTTCCAAACAGCCACAGCCCTCTGCTGATCATCTCCAGCCATGAACACGCTTATCCGTTTACCTAGATGGAAAATGTTGGTACAGTATAATGTTCCTAAATGATGTTCATCAGAAGAGCTGTTAAGGAGTATTATGTGTTCCAAGGTCAAACCAGGTGAGTAAATTCCCAGTTAAACAAAGCTCAAAAGCTTCTTTATTTGGGGACTTTTCAGAGCCACTGTATGCCGCGAGTCCCTGGAGGGGATAATCCTGCGTAGCTTTTCCCAGGTGGATGCTACCACAGGAGGGTTTCTGTTTGTCTTTTTTTTTTTTTCCAGAATGTCTTTAGTATTCTCAGGAAAACACCTGAGGGGTGAGAGAATAAAGGAAAGTGACTCTCTCAGAACCTGAATCAGCCCAGGTGTAAAACGGAACATCTGGGGAGGGCCACCCCTGTCCACAAGCAGCTCCTCTGGAAGGAGACTTCGAGGCACACTGGTTGCCATCCAGACCTTGGGGCCCACCTGCATCAAAACCCAGCTCTGCTGCTTTTCCAACCGTGTGACCTTTGGCATTTATTTCAGCTCCTTAGGCCACAGATGAGTCAGGTCTTCTATAAACTGACTTTAATGAGATGATGCTCTTACCCAAGTGTTATTAAATAGTAGTTATTCTCAGACCCTTCCCGGAGACCGCAAAAATAACTAGCAAGGAACTGTCCTTCACCGAGAATGTGGTATTTGCCCCACTACGGCTGCCCAGCTTCCATATCCCTTCTCAACAGTGGCCTGGCTCCCTCTGGAAAGTCACCTCTGCCCTTCCTATGTAATGCTGGTGGGGTCACCATTAGGGAGGCTCACGCCCACTATGGAAGCTGAAGCATAAATACTGGCTTCAGTGTCTAGTTAATGGATTACTGTATTCGGGAGTTAGAAGTGAACTAGTGATATCATCTAGTCTTTTTCCCACAGAAAGGTATAGAAATGAAGATTCTCTAGTTTGATCGAAGCCTTCCCAATTAAAAAAGTGACCCCACCTCAAATCTTTTGTACCTTTGTGGAAGCTGAAGCATAAAGCTCCTTCTTCAGAACACACCCACAGTCACTAGTACAGACAGAGGGGGCCCTGTGATTCAGCTTTGCCACTACGACTCTTTCTGCCAGGACTCTGAGCCTCGGGGGTGCCCAAAATGGAAGATCAGGTAAGAAATCAGCCATGGCAGGGATAGTGGATGCGTCCCTATACCCAGGGAGCTGCCAGGCACCCTGCCTACTTCCAATCCTGAGACTCCAGCATTCAGCTAGTTGACTGAGCCCCCCAAATGCAGCCAATCAATTAACTCTATAAGCATGAACAACATACTTTTCTAGTGATGCACAGATTGGCGGAGATAAAAGTCTGGAACCACTTTGGTCTGGCTCTTGACCAAATCCAAGGAGGATATGAGAAGGACAGGAGCCTCTGCCTTGAGTATGGTTCTCACTGGCTGCTTCCTTCGTGATCCTGTCAGAAACTCAGCAACATCCCTCCATTGGAGACAGAGAGAAAAGAGCTGAGAGGCCAGCAGGAGACAGGAGGGCAGTCCTGAGACCAGCAGCAGCAGGAAGCAATCACAGCCCTGAGGTTAAAGACATGGGGGCAGGGGGTGTCCATATCTCAGCCTGGGTCTGGGGTCAGTAGCCATCTGCATAAGTGGGACCACTGCATGCCTGAAGCGATGGAGGAGATAGAGCTGGTGCCAGAGAGAGAGACAGTGCCCAAGGCAGAAAGGAGGGCTGGGATGGTGGTGGAGGGGGATTCCCTGGCCTATTCCACCCTGTCTTCCAGCCTCCCACCCACGCAGCCTACCGGCCCCACCCAGACTTTTGATACAGGAAACTAAGAAATGCAGCCTGCCAGGGTCATTCCTCCTCCCCCCTGAGCAAGGAGCGAAATGACAAAGAAAGGATCTGCAGAAGGCTCAGGACAGGCCAACAAACCCTCACACTCAAGTGGGAGCTGCCTAACAGGCTTTGGTTGGCATCATTCAGGGGAGCCTCCCAGCCTAATCACCGTTCATCTTTCATGTGAGACTAAGCACTTTCATCACCTCCCTCTTGCTGCCCAAGTACCATTTGCTTCTCCCTAAAAAGCCTGAAAAATCATTTTCTTTGCCTTTTCTTCAGATGTTTTGAGGGCTTACTAGTCTCAGAAGCTCCCAGTGTTCCTAATTTAGAATGTATTTGGTCTCACACGGAAAACCAAATGGAATATACCCTTGCTATATTTATTATATGTTTCTAAGGTAAAAAAACAAATGCCTAAGAACTGAGCACTAGCAAGATACGGGTGAGTATGTGAGTCCTCTTACTCTCAGCACAAGGAACATGTTTTAGAGAGGCTTTATGTGTGTGTAATTAGGATCCCCTCAACCAAATTTAATACTAATATTTCCTCCAGGGGAATTTCTGATCAGATTGTCCAGCAAAGGGACCATCTCCTAATAGAATTAGCTGTTCAAGATTGTCTCCTGATACACGATGCTGCTAGGCAGCCATTTTAGAAGAAAGGAAGAAAATGCAACTGGCGGAGGGAGGGTAAGCCCAATTGGTTAAAAAAAAAAAAAAAGTGCTGGCCTTGCCCTGCCCTCCACCCGCCACCAAGAGCTAGGTTGGCATGACAAGAGCATCCTGATGAAGTAGCCTAACTAGAAGAAAGATCCAATCCTGACGCAGACCGTTGACCCTGACCCTGTACCAGGATCATAGGCCATCCCTGGGGGCTGGGAGTGAGCATGGCAATGATGGAGACAAATTCACCCCTTCTGGTGGGCAGTGCAGAGCTCCTATTTTCTTTTTTTTTTTTTTTTATTGAATGTTAACTATGTACATTGATACTCTTCTGGGGTACAGTGTGGGGTTTTCACATGCATTCTGAAATACTTCCATCAGACTGGTCAACAAAGCCTTCATGTCATTTTCTCAGTTATTGCTTTAAAATGTTCACATTCTACTCTTAGAAAGATTCACCTGTACCCCTATAAGACAGCCCTCAGAAGTGATCCCTCCAAACCCGCTCCCTCCTCCCATTCCCCCCTCCCTTCTCCCTCCCCCGTCCGCATGTTCTTAGGCTATTTGGTTATAGCTTTCATATGAAAGGTTTAAATTAGTCTCATAATAGGGGTATGTACATTGGATACTTTTTTCTCCATTCTCGTGATACTTTGCTCAGAAGAACATTCTCCAGCTCCATCCATGTGAACATGAAGGATGTAAATTCTCCATCCTTCTTAATGGCTGCA
>CAUYTI010036622.1:0-39134 GCA_963575145.1 Galago senegalensis | reverse complement strand
CCCTGCATCTCTATTTTTCATATGACATGGAGGAATATTTTCCAGACTCTGGGTGCATCTATACAGAGGGTGACAAATCAATGTATACACATTTTAAGAAAGGAAAACAAATGTATTAAAATTGTTATACTCCAGTCACATTTGATTAATGCAATTAGAGACAGTGCTCGCCGTGACTTGTGTTCATCTTTTGTTATTGGCATATACTGAGTATTATGGTTTTACGACAACTTTTTTGTTTTGTTTTGTTTTGAGACAGAGTCTTATTTTGTCACCCTCAGTAGAGTGCTGTGGTATCATAGCTCACAGCAACCTCAAACTCTTGGGCTTAGGCAATTCTCTTCCCTCAGCTTCCCAAGTAACTCAGACTACAGGCCCCCACCACAATGCCCGGCTATTTCTTTAAGATGAGGTCTCCCTCTATCTCAGGCTGGTCTGGAACTCCTGAGCTCAGGCAATCCACCCTCCTCAGCCTCCCAGAGTGCTAGGATTATAGTCTCAGAGCAGTTGACTCTATGGTAGACCAGTCATCTCACTTGGGGTTAGAGCAGTGCGCTCTATGGTAGATCAGTCATCTCACTCGCTGGTTAGAGCAGTGGACTCTATGGTAGATCAGTCATCTCACTTCCTGGTTAGAGCAGTGGACTCTATGGAAGACCAGTCATCTCACTTGGGGTTAGAGCAGTGCACTCTATGGTAGATCAGTCATCTCACTTCCTGGTTAGAGCAGTGGACTCTATGGAAGACCAGTCATCTCACTTGGGGTTAGAGCAGTGGACTCTATGGTAGATCAGTCATCTCACTTCCTGGTTAGAGCAGTGGACTCTATGGTAGATCAGTCATCTCACTTCCTGGTTAGAGCAGTGGACTCTATGGTAGATCAGTCATCTCACTTGACAGTTAGAGCAGTGGACTCTATGGTAGACTAGTCATTTTACTTGCCAATTGACAGGGTGCTCAGGGCGTGAGCCACCACACCTGGCCTTTTTTCTTTTCTTAAAATGTGAATACATTTTTGGCACCCTCTGTATGTGACACACACTACCCTGAATTGTGTATATATGTCTGTGTGTGTTATATATATATATACACACACATATATATATCTCCTCATATATATGTATATACATACACACACACATACACATAGCTCTTTGATTCCTTATAGCAGCGATCCCCAACCTTTTTGACCCCAGGAAAGCAATCCTTTCAGGGACACAAGTTAGGGTGCAGGGGAGGAGGAGATCTGACAGGAGGCAGAGCTCAGGAGTGATGTGATCCCCGAGGAGTGACTGTAAATACAGAAGATGCTTCCCTCCCCGCCCCCGGCTCCCCTCCTGCCGTGCAGCCCAGTTCCTGACAGGCCGCAGACTGATACCAGTCAGCAGCTCTCCAGGAGACAAATAAGAAATGCAGCTGCATTTGGGAGTGAAGGAATTAGTGAAGGAACTCGTGAATTGCGAAAACTTAATTCACCTGCCAACACACGGCGCTTAGTCTACCGGCGGACCTTTTCCTCTTCCCTTCATCCTGTTATTGGTCTCTCCTCAAAGGTTAATTTCCTATTTTCCAGCTAATCCATTAGAGAAGGAAAAGGCTCGCCGTACCTCAGACTTTCTTTGCTAATTAAGATAAAGAGAGAGACAGGAACTTGGAGGATGATCCCAAATTGTTTAATAGAGAGGAACTGCCAATTTTACGCCCCCTGAATCTGTCTCTCAGGAGGACTCGCCGGCATCCTTTGCCTTCACATTTTTCTCTCCACTGCATTAAGCCATTCCTACGGCCCTGACTTAGTTGTTCGCCTGTCATAAAAGCGGCGGAGTTATTAATAACTTTCATAGTTCCTGATTTTTACTGGAAATCCCTGGACCAGCAAGGCCAAGTTTGCTGGAGAAACTCATCCTTCACCTGAGTTCCCCTAATGGACTGAGAACTTTTTAGTAATAGCAAGAAGCAGTGGAAAGAAGAGATCTTTTTAAATGGTTATGCTTTTCAAGAATGTCTGAATCAGTCATTCAGGTTCAACCTTTCATCCTTTGGTGTTCTATAAATAGACGTGTGTATACATTTTTAATTACTTTTTAAATTCTAATAACGTAAAAGTGACCATTTGGAAGTGAATAATTTCATGGCACGTGGTGCATTCGTAATGTTGTGCCGCCATCGCCTTCATCTAGTTCTGAAACATTTTCTTCACTCTAAAGGAAACCCCGTAGCTGTTAAACAGTCTTCCCCAGGTCTCCTTCCCCTCAGCCCCTGGCAACCACCACTCTGCTTTCTGCCTTTGTAGATTTAGCTATTCACATATTCCATATAACCAGGATCGTATGCTACATGAGGTTTTCCGTCTGGCTTCTTACATTTAGCATAATATTTGCAAGCATAATATTTACATTATAGCATGTGTCAGTCATTTATTCCTCTTTATGGCTGCATGACATTCTGTTGTAGGCGTACACCACAACTGGCCTGTTCCCACATCCATTCATGGGCACTGGGGCCATTTCTACCCGTTAGCTATTATGAATAACGCTGCTCTGAACATGGGTGTACAAGTTTTTGCTGGAGTATCTATTTTCAATTCTTTTGAGTATATACTTAAGAGGAGAATTGCTAGGTGATTTGGTAATTCTACGTTAAAGTTTTTGTGGCACCACCAGGTCGATTTCCTTTATTTTTATGTTGAGTGCTAACCCATGCCAGGCATTGAATTTAGGAGATCATAAGATTGTGTACTCAGATGGCAAACGACAAACAGCTAGGGCTGAAGTACTTCAAAAAGTCTTTAGGGATTTGTGACAGTTCTCTCTCTTGACTGTCTGCCTCTTTTCCTGTACATATTTCTCATTTTTGAATTATTAAAATGGGGTAAGGAGAAGAGGGGAGAGTTCCCCACACCTCACCAGCAATGATTAATAATAACAATAATAACCACTCTTTATTGTACAAATATTATTCCATGCAGTAGATATTATTAACCCCTTTTGAGGCAGGGTAAGTTGCTGAACCAGTATTTGAACCTAGGCTTATTTGACAACAAAATGCATGATCTTTCAGCATACCACTGCTTTGGACTTCTTGACCAATAGAAACAGAAAAGGCTTAAAAGAAACACCAAATTTCACCTGTAAAGGCTGTTCTTAGCTCTCAGGAAGTCTCGGAGCAGTTGACTCTATGGTAGACCAGTCATCTCACTTGGGGTTAGAGCAGTGGACTCTATGGTAGATCAGTCATCTCACTTCCTGGTTAGAGCAGTGGACTCTATGGTAGACTGTTCATCTCACTTGCCAGTTAGAGCAGTGGACTCTACGGTAGACTAGTCATTTTACTTGCCAATTGACAGGGTGCTCAAGGACAGCAAAATCTTAGGAATTACTGAAGCAATCATGGCTTACTTCTACAGTGACAAACTCAGAGTCCCTGACATGATGGGGAACTAAGGTGACTCTACACACAGAACTGCCTGGGATGGTGTGGTATTGTTATTGTATGTTAAGTGGGGTGCACACCACCTGCTAAAAGTGAGATGCCTATAATTCATTATATTTAAATTAAAGCAGATTCAAAGCTATCCCTGCTCATTTTGTAGCCAGATAGGTTTTCTCATGTGAAAGGAAAGAGGGTGACTATAACTCTATCTCAGAGCACTTCAAACTTGAGTAATCATCAGAGTACCTTGCAGGGCAACTTTCCTTTTTGTTGAAACAGAGTCTCACTCTGTCATCCTAGGTAGAGTGGCCTGGTCTCATCATAGCTCACAGCAACTTCAAACTCTTGGGCTCAGGCAATCCTTCTGCCTCAGCCTCCCAAGTAGCTGAGACCACAGACACCCGCTATGATGCCTGGCTAATTTTTCTATTTTTAGTGGAGATGGGCTCTCTCTCTTATTCAGGTTGGTCTCAAACTCCTGAGCTCAAATGATCTACCTGCCTTGGTCTCCCCATGTGCTAGGATTACAAGTGTGAGCCTCCATGGGCCCTTGAAGGGCTTCTTAAAAACAGGTTCCTAGGCCCTACCAGGAAGCTCCTGATGCAGTAGGCAGGGTCCTAGATGTCCATTTCAAATAAGCTCTCAGGCGATGCACCTGCTTATGTGGACAGTTAAGGTGAAGGACAGAAAGCAAAAGCAAGTGACATCCAGTCACTGTGACGTATTCCCAAAGACTTCTTGAACCACTGGTACTTTAGCCCTCTAGGCCAGGGGTCCTCAAACTTTTTAAACAGGGGGCCAGTTCATTGTCCGTCAGACCATTGGAGGGCCAGACTGCAGACCCCGGGACGAGTCAGCTGCTAAGCGGGACAGACAGTAGCAGCAAAAACACCCGGTGGGCCAGATAAATGTCCTAGGTGGGTTGCATGTGGCCCGTGGGCCGTAGTTTGAGGACACCTGCTTAAGGCTCTCCCTGGCTTACCTGTTCACCAGCTGTGTGCCTAATCTTAGGAACTCTCCAACTCAGCACCTGTAACAGGGAAGTGTTCCATTTAAAAACACAGGAAAACAGTTTGATGGTTCCTCAAAAAGTTAAACATAAAATTTATCATAAACCCCATGATTCTCCACCAAAGCATCTACCCAAAAGAACTAAAAATAGGGATTTAAACAAAAACTTGTGCATGCATGTTCACAAGCTCCACTTTTAGTAGCACTGGCCAGTCTTATCTCTGCTAAACCCCCCAATAACCAGGCATCACTGACTTATCATAAATACCTGGGGTGCTACCACAGAGCCCAGTGCTGTATGTTCCTATGGATATTTGTAGGTCCTTCTCAAAAGCAGAGCATTCCCATGGGAGCATGATCCTCAAAAGAAAGAATGACAAGGAGATGTATGGATGAATGTGAATGTCATCCATGTGTCCAGGGAAGAGAAAATTTTAGAACTACTGGTCCAGAAAATTGAGAGTTTTTTTTTTTTAAGAGTCACAAATCCCACTTGCAGTGATTGGGACACACGGTAAAACGACAGTTATACTAATTGCTCCTGCAAACCCCATGGCAGCTCACAGAGGACTGTGCTTATAGGACAGAAGAAAGCCAGGTAGTCCCTCCTGCCTGTCCCCTCGGCAAAGCTACCCTTTGTTACCTCCTCACCTCTTCAGAACGTATCTTTTCTAAAGGAGCACAGAGCCTCCCTGACATGGTTCTCTGTTTATTTAAGGCAAATGGGGGCAACAGCCTGTGCGCCAAAGATGAAACGGGAGCCATGTTAATTCCGTGTTAATGACAGCAGAGCAATTTTCCTACAGGAAATAACTAGTTACCTCAATCATTTTAAGTAGTTATTAGCAGCAGCCTAGAAAGGATAGCTACGCTTATCACCAGACATGCACAAAAGAAATGAAGGCATGAATAACAGGACCTTAAACAGACTTCGGGCATCCTCCTTCTGGGTGGTATTAAATGGTATTAATCTTTTTAACTGACTTCAATCGCAAGTCCACGGCCATGTGATAAAATGTGAGGTGAACAGCTGGAAATAGAGGTGGTCCTGCCAGATTTATTGTGCCAATTTACTAACAGCAGAATTGCTCACTGCTACTGCAGGAAAGGCCGTAGAAAAGAAAGAATGACAAGGAGATGTATGGATTAATTAATAAAATGCAGATAATAGCATCTTTTCCAATATTAATACTTCTTCAGGGGCCGCTCTGTATATGTGTCTGGTGAAGGAAAAAAAAAAAAAAAAGCTAGAATATATTGTTTGTTGTTTCGTTCCCCTCCCCCTCCCCCAAGATAACGATCAGAGTTAGGAAATGAATAAAACTCAGACAACTCTATCCAGACCACAGCCACACAATAAAAAAGAAAAAGTAACCACACACGAAGAATAAAGTGCTTGTTCAAGGGTTTTACGGTTTTAAGACATGTCAAGCCATTTTTTTCCTTAAGTAAGAGGAGCTGTTTTCCTTCCTTGTGGCTGTTGTGCTTTGTGGAAGGAATTGGCTTGATCAATTTGGGAAAACCATCCATATCCACAAAGCACATGTAGTGGAATGTGTCAGGGGCTGTGCTAGGTACTGGGAAAATGATTTTTATGAGCCATAAGCTAGCCTTCAGCAGCTCTCATTCTCCTAGGGAGATGTTCCTCTTCACAACTCATGGTGGTACACAGAGTAGAGGCCTTCACCGAGTTATGCTGTTGGCATAATGGTGGCACAGAAACACCATGAGCCACTCTAGCTGGAAGGTGAAACTTAAGCAGGGTTTTGAAGGATGAGTAGGAGTTTGCCAGGTGAACACAGAGGGGAAGGACATTCTAGATAGAGGGGATGTCACGTATAAAGACAGAAATGTGCAAACAGCTGTATGTGTTCAGAAAGCTACAATAGCTGGTGTGTATGTGATTAGGTGGGGAAATGAGGCTGAAGGAGTTGCAGGGCTTTTCAGGCCAGGAAAAAGAGCCTAGAAATTTTCCCCAAAGGAGTGTGAGGTGCCACAGAAGGGATCCCTCAGCAGGGAAGTGAAATGCTTAGAATTAGAGCTACTAGCCATGGGCAGAATGGTGTGGGGGTACAGGAGACTGAAGTGGCAAGGCAGTGAAGAAGTGCTCCAGGAACACCGGTAAGATAAGATGGGCCCTGATCTTCATGAAGCAGCAGCACAGGGATAGTCATAAGAACTATTAAAAATACTCCCCAAATCTACAGGATTTTGTGAATAATGGGCTTTCATGAATAAAGAAGACAAAAGAGTCTCTGTAGATTCCCAGGTCCAAAGATGCAGCACTGAGAGGAGGATGGCCATGTTGGAGGGACGTGCAGAAGGAGGACCAAATCTGGAGTGGAGTTCAGGGAGGAGGATGGCCCTGTTGGAGGGGACGTAGGAGGAGGAGCACATCTGGAGTGGAGTTCAGGGAGGACGATGGCCATGTTGGAGGGGACACAGGATGAACAGCAAATCTGGAGTGGAGTTCAGGGTGGCAGGATAACTGGCTTGAGTTGGGACAGACTATCTGGAGTATGAAATTCCCTCTGAATACTCATTAGGTCTCCCTTGCCTAGACATGATGATGCGACATAACCAGCTGAGGCAGCCATGTGGATTGCCTTGGGCTAGTCCTGGGTCTCAGCCATCTGGGGTGTCACAGATCCGCTCACCAAATGCCAAAGAAGAATGACCAAACCAGGACTTGGACTGGGAGGTTTATTTTCTCATGCTGCTCAACCCAGCTCTGAATTCAAGAACCAACAAAGCAAAGAAAACAATTTTTTTAAAACGGAGTCTCACCCTGTCCTCCTGGGTACAGTGCTATGGTGCCATCGTAGCTCACGGCAACCTCGAAGTCTTGGGCTCAAGTGCAATCCTCCTGCCTCAGCCTCCTGAGTAGCTAGGACTACAAGGCACCCACCACCATGCCTAGCTGATTTTTTTTTGTAGATATGGGGGTCTCACTCTTGCTCAGACTGGTCTTGAACTCCTATCAAGTAATCCAATTGCCTGAGCCTCCCAGAGTGCTAGAACTGCAGGAGTGACCCACAGCCCACCCCCCAAAATGGTCTTTTCTTTTATGTCCATCCAATTTTATAGGCCTTAAGGCCACAAGACTATTCAACTCAGAACAACCAATGGGAGAGGCATGTGTTTTATCTTAGGTCAAGACTGAGCTAAGGGTCTCCGACGTTCCAAGGCATGCCTTCAGTGGGCCTAAGCTGCTGCCGCTCCCAGGCCTTCTCTCTGCAAAGCTCACTGGAACTCCCCCGGGAAAGCAGCCAGACCTTGGGAACTCATTTTGGCTATCCAGGGAGAAGATTAGGAGGATCTAGCCTAGGGGATATGTTTCTGTTCAAGTTAGCTCTACTGGGCAGAGCTGGGCAAATAGTCCTGGCATAAGAATCAAGAAATGGTTAAGAACCAGGCTCTGGAATTAGCTCTTCGAGGTATTAGAAAATGAGATATTAAGCAAACTACTTAGCCTCTTTAAGGCTTGGCCGGCCCCTCTGTAAAATAGGGATGATGAAGATGTTATTATCTAACTTACCTAAAGTCGCAGGGATTGATTGGGAGGATGGAATAAGATAATGTTTATAAAACACTAACCACAGTTCCTAACACACAGTAGGAGCCCAATAAACGTTAGCTGTGCTAACTTAGGGCACCAGAGCCCCACCCAGGTGCTAGTTACTCATTTGTGAAATAGTAACATAGACAATGGGCTGCTAATGAGCCTATGGCTCTTACAGGCTGGGACCCCCTGTGCACTGGGCATTGAGGCTTCTCAGCAGTAGTGGCGGGAGAGGGTGTGTGTGAGTCTATGTGTATTTTGAGGAAGAGGTAATAAGAATGAGGCAGAAGGGTAAACTAAGATTCTTGAGTGCCTATTGCATGTCTGTGTGCTGGGTGTTTTGCATGCATTAAACTTATTTTTCCAGTTGTAAGAATTATATAAATATTATCCTCATTTTAAAGATGAAGCAACTTAAGCTCAGAGAGGTTAATTCAATGCTGTAAGTCACAGTGGCAGGGTCGGGGTCAGATTTATAACCCTTTTTAATAAATATAAGCTACAGGAGAATTGCTGCAAACACACAAAAGTTACTTAAAGCAGAGTAAAATTCAGGTGTCAGGGTCATAAGAATTCAAATGCAGGAGAGCAAATTCAGAGGAGGAAACCTGGAAAGCCAACATGGAGGAGATGGCAATTTAGGAGGGGCGACGTGAACTGCTGAAGACCAAGACTGGGTTCTCCATCTGAACACACACCCCCATCCCACCCACTCTGGCCCAGCCCAGGTGCTACCACTCTGACTATGAACTGCCCTGTCCCCTCCCACCCTTGGGAACACCTCAGGCTCCAGCTAGACAAGGGTTGGAAACCTTTTGCTCTAGCTGACCCAGTTCTGTTGGAAACAACCTTTGTGCTGGCAAATGGCAGAGGCCCCAGACAGAGCCATGATATTTGGGGTAAACTCTTTGCTGAATGGTTTGGGTTACAGGAGTAGGAAGGGAAAAATGAAAATTGGAATCTGCCTCAGAGAGATTAGGCCCAGTGGTTTCCAAGTAAAGCCATGGTGCTTTCACACGCTCACGGATATGCTTAGAATGGATGCTGAAGTCTTAATATAGACTGCCCCCACGCCTGTTCCCAAGTGCTGTCAGCAAAACACTGTCTCCATCTCCCTCCCAGAGTGTATTTTGGAAGCCTGGGACAAGGGCACCATCTGGGCTCCCCTGCAGTACAGTGCAGGTAATTTGGCTTTCCTGCCTTCTGTCTCCTTTCCCCACTGTCACCCCCAGGTGACCTCGGGATCAAAGGATCCCTCTGTAAACAAAATCTACTAGGAGGGGAAGGAACGAGCTGCAACCTGCAGGAAATTGGTACGGAATGGCCACACAGAGGTGCAACAGGGACGATGTTACAACCCAAGGTCGTTTTTGCTTGACCCCCGAAACACTGCAGGCTTTGGGAAGATGCGTTGCACAGCTGGGCAGCATGAGAACCCTATCGGTTCCTCTAATTTACAGACAAGGAAGCTGACTTTCTCAGCCCTCAGTCTAGGCAGTACCAGCAGTTCTCACTCACACCCATGCACTCCCTAGGGGGGCTGTATTAAAATGTGAAAGAGGCATTTAAGATGGTCATGGAAAGACAGGGTACTTCAAGTAATTGATGGGAGTGGTGCAGAGGTGCTAAAGACCCTACCAGGCCTGGGAGAGTCACCCACAGTGAAGGCGGTCCAGACTCAACTGTCCACAGCTCCCCAGTGAATAAAAACACCAGCTGGGGTGCAGAGGGAGGGCTAGATTCTGAGACTGTGCTAGCATGGCTGGAAAACACATCTGTTATCTTCACAATCCCTTCCTCCTTCTACATGGCGGTGCGTCTCTGTACCCCCCACCCCTCATGGCACCTGACAACCCTAAAGACAGACGTCATTGTCCTCTGGCATTTGGCTCCCCTTTACATTGCAGTCACAGGCTGGAATCGGCGTTGTTCTCCCTGGATCGTTCAAATTAGTTCCTGAATTATGACTTTTGTACTTTTCCACATAAGCATGAGGCCTTTTCTTGATATTTTCT
The DNA here is from genome assembly GCA_963575145.1 of Galago senegalensis. Lineage (NCBI taxonomy): Eukaryota > Metazoa > Chordata > Mammalia > Primates > Galagidae > Galago > Galago senegalensis. Next base: position 29,114 of record CAUYTI010036622.1, on the reverse strand, counting down.
GCCATTTATTTTCCAATAATTGGATGAAATAGATCTTATTTCTTGGACTGAGCTAATGCTTTTCTGTGTTTGCCAAAAGTTGTTTTGTACTCATTACTCATCTTTCATAATCTTCGTAAAGACTTTCCCCAGTTTTCCAGAAGCCTTTTTCTTTTTTTCTGGTGGAGTCTCCCCTTCTCTTTTATCTGAATTGACACATCATTCTCTTGTTCACCTTTTTATTCAGAAAAAAAAAATCACTAAGTCATTTGGGGTGCCTTTTGTGATTACATACTTAGGCAGATATTCAACTTGTAACTCGTCAACAGGAGTCATGTTATTAAATTTGGGGGGTTTAGGAATGCCTAGCTCACCAAGAACTTTGGAAGGCTGTGGAAAGGCAAAGGATGGGGACAGTTGGCAGGCAGTTGGCCGTGATGCTCCTGGAAGAGTTGGACACCAGGGCAAGGAAATGTGCTACAGGAAAGGGTCACTTCTGTCTATAGATTTTGGTTGGGTGATCTGTGCCAAAGACAGATGTGATATCATCATCACCCCTTACCCTTCCATCTATACCTTCAAACTTTGGAAGACTTTCCATTGTTCTTAATATAAGGCAACATTCTTACCAGGGTCTTCAAGACTGGATGTGTTCTGTCCCTACCTCTCTCTCCAAGGTCACCCTGCCCTCATCCCCTTACCTTCTGGGTCCAGCCTTTTCCTCTAATACATGGGCTTCCAGATGCTACGGGCATCTGTACACGCGCTTCCTCCTGCCTCTGAGGTCTGCTCTCTGTTATCGCCTCATGCCCAGTACAGGGCCTATCACAGGGGAAACACAAGTGTTTGTTGGAAGAATAAATGAAGCCTTGGGTGGGAATTTGGTGGGGCACCTGCAGCCTGAAGGCCACTTGTGGCCTTCTAGGTCCTTAAGTACAGCAACTGAATCCAAATGTTACAGAACAAATCCTCTTATTAAAAGGAGTGCAGCAGAGAAAGATGAAGCTTTTCTTGCCTCCTTTGGTGCTTCAAAAAAAAACAATCTTGAAATCAGACCACAAGTTTCTCACCCCCCCCCAACAAATGGAGGTTACAAAGTGGCAGCCAGGAGGCCCCAGGAGAGTTCTGACCTGCACACTCATAATTCTTTGGCTCCCTGCCTAGCCTCCTCCTCCTCTGATACAGCCAGCCTAGTCCCACAGTCATCCATTTGCAGCCACAGGCATAAACACGCCACCTACTGGACCTGTAGCTTAAATATTTGTTTCCGATTCAATAAACAATCGTGCATTGCATAATGACCTCATGGATGGACAGTGGTCCCATAAGAGTATAATACCATATTTTCACTGGACCTTTTCTATGTTTAGATGTGTCTAGGTGCACAAATGCTTCCCGTGGTGTTACAAATGCCTACAGTATTCAGCAATCAGGAGCTGTGCAGGGCTGCAGCCTAGGAGCGATGGGCTGTACCCGGTACTGGGGTGCGCAGTGGCCTGTGCCATCTAGGTCTGTGTACGTGCACGCGTAGATGTTCACACAGGGACCCGGTCACCTAAGGATGCATTTCTCAGACTGTATCCTCATTGTCAAGGGACACATGACAATAACTTAATTGACATGGATGGGAACTCAGGAGACAACCTTCTGTACTCCCCACCAATGTTTTTTAAGAATAAGAAAATCCTGTTCTTAAAATCTCCATGTTTTTTCAATAAAGACACCAAGGGGCAGTGACTAAGCAAGGACATCCAACTAGTGACTGGCAGAACTGTCATTTAAAGCCCAGACCCTCTGACTCCTCACTCAGACTCCCGGTTCAAGGGTTCGACGTTCTTTCTACCCTTGTCCCCCAGTTTCTCTCCTGGGGATGACGGGGATGTGTACTGAATGGTTTTGAAACACACGAACTGATGTGTGCTTACCAAGGATCCACTTTTTGCAACTGATCTGTATAACATCAAGCCTCGTTTTTTCCATCTTTTATCCAAATGGCTGTGCAGCTTGACTTACCAGAGAATCAAAAATGAAAACCCTCCTTTCTCATCTAATAAATGTTCTGTTTCTATTCTCCATTCATACGGCAGTTAGGAGAGTAGCCACCTGAAATGACTCTTCTATGTTAATGCCAACTGAATCAGGGAGCTTTGGCAAGCGGTGCAGGAGGATTTCATCTTCCCTTCCTCCACAGTGGGGACAGTGAAGTGTAAGCTGGAAAGTCTTCTCAGTCAAGCCTTCAGTATGCGTCTACTGCAGGTCTTGATGGTCAGTGCCCCTGCATGTTTGACAAATCACATGCTTCTTCAACTCAGTTATATCTAAATTAGTGGAGCCGTGAGCCTTTATGAATAACTATAGGAGGATACAGCCTTCCACTGTGGTCCCCGGAAAAGTGAATCACATTGCACTCTGGGTACCACATTGCGGAGACTCTCCAAGCCTTTCTCAGCCTCCCAGAGACTCACTTTGGCCCACGTTGCCTGCTGGGCCCCTGGAGGATGCCTGCCTTGTTCCCTCCAGAGCTCAGTGCTTGGGCGAAAGACAGTTCAGGCATCAGGTTGAAATATCAGATGTTTTTCTTTTATTACAGTTCAACACTGAAGTCATTTTAGCCTGAAAAACAAGCAGCAGTAACTAGTCAATAGTTTCTTCTATGCCTACGAGATGTAAGAACTACCCGTCATATCATTTAAGCCCGAAGAGCCAACTGTTAAAGCCAGGTTCTCCACTGATGGGAGAAGTAATTCAGTTAGACATGACTAGATGTAGGTATTCCCTGTTGAAACGCTGTTGGCTTTTTTCTACTTCATTCAATGGATGTCCTAGCTCACATTGGAAGCTTTCTCTATTGGTTCACTACTCTTAACTGGTGAACCCTTCTTGATTATTGTAAAATTATTTTTAATATTTTTTCCATGAGCTATTAATTTAGTTTTTATTAATTATAAGTCAATTAATTTTTACATATGATTATAAGACATAGTGGCCTATCTTCCCCTCAAAAATCTGCTGAAACATACCGGTAAGCCCAACTGAACCAAGCGTTTTTGTGGGTAGGAGAAGCAGGAAAAGAATTCTTGCCTCAATTCAAAGGAACGACCTAACATTATACCTCTACAATAATTAAAACAAAATGAGCCTTCCTTAACACTATTTATGTGGGCTCTGGAATTGCTTAGTCAATAAAAACTTGACAAAATGGACCTGAACATAGCAATCCAGTGGTTTTCTTTTTCTTTTTTTTTTTTTTTTTTGGCCAGGGTTGGGTTTGAACCCGCCACCTCTGACATATGGGGCCGGCACCCTACCCTTTGAGCCACAGGCACCACCCAGTACAGTGGTTTTTTCATGGGGCAAGGTCTTTCTCAGCAGTGATGATGATCCTAAGACTAGACTGGCAAAATCTTGGCATCATATGACGATAAGACAAATTAAGGCACAAAAATGAGTAACATATGGTCACTGTCCCCAAGAAATGCAGTCCTAATACAGTTAATGGTCTCACTCTGTGGTTATCTATGGAACTTAACAAGCCACTTCATCGCTGGACTCTCACTTCCTCTAGCTGAGCCCCAGCAGCCAGATTTTTCTCTAATCATTGCACTCAGTGCACTCCTATTTAATACGCGCATGCTTTGTGCCAGACCCTGCATTCGAAGCCTGCTTCCATCTCAGACACCCCTGAGCCCATTTATGTACTTCAGCACATATCAGTAACACACTTCTTTCACTGGTTATGTTGTAATCACAACTTTGCATGTGAAGAGACTGAAGCTCAAAGAGAGTAAATATTCAGTAACCCAGAACTTGAACCCAGGGCACTTGAGCCAATGAACTCTGTTCTTCTATGGGATGAGTTTGAGGTCATGGAGTATAGGGAGGAAACAGGTGCCTGCAGAGAGAAAGAGGACATGAGTGATGACGCCTGGGTGACAGGAGACCAGTGAGTTCGAGCATTAACTCCGAAAATCAGCAGAGGTTCCCAAAGTACCCACAGATGTCACCTTTACATCCTTGATGGTGGCAGCCACTGCCACAAACTTACTTCTGGGAGGATCTAGACCTCATTACAGGAGGCCCATCCTGTTCTGGCTTTCACCAGCTTCTTTAATGAGAAGTGGGAGGGATGTGGCCGCTCTGGGGAAAGGATCACAGAAGCTGGTGTCCAGAGGCAGCTATTTCAGAATGTTTCAAGGGAAAAAAAGCATCAGGGAACATCCCTAATTTTTCATATGTGTTACTTCGTCTATTTTTCTTGTTTACTTACACCCTACCGAGCTCCTAAAGGACTGTGTCGTTGATTATCTTGTTTCACTCTCATGATAATCCTTAAGCTGCATCCCTGTGTGACAGATGAAGCAACTAGACACAGAGGAGACGTAACTAGCCCAGCGTTACTGGGTCAGAAGGAGTAACTGACTAGGCTCAGAGCCTTGCATTCTGCAGAATCATCCTGCACCCAGACACTCTGCACTTGTGCAAACTGCCACAAAACGCAATGAAAAATATCCTCCTTTATCATCTAAGTTTTGTTACCTTCCAAAGGAAAAGGAATATACTTCACTCTGGTTTTCCAGGTTGCTATCGTAGCCAGACCACGTTTGGGGGGAATCTTCAGTCAGTGATAGAATGGGAAATTCTTTTAATTTTTAGCCATAATTATAGAAAACTATCATCCCCGGGCAGACCGGTGATAATACCCAACCTGTGGGTGAGAATGTGGCGATTGGCTCTTACACATAAAGACAAACTTGGTAATGACTTTCTATAAATAAGTTCTAGCTTCTTAATTGTTGCTCTGGCAACAGCTGCTGAAAAGTAAACTCCTCTCAAATATAAAACACTTTTTGTTTTCACTTTTTTTGTGGAAAGAAAATGTTTGTACCCTCAGAAGTGAAGTGGACCAGAATCACTGTTGGGCTGTGTGACCTCAGGACAGTTGCTTAACTTCTCTGTGCCTTTGTTTTTTCCTTTGCTTATTTTGGGGTCACAGAGGTGAGCTCCTCAAGGATATGGGATATGTAGCACTCATCTCTGGATGTCTGGGATCTGGTACAGGGTGGGCACTGGGGACCTAGGAATTAACTAGAATTAAACTCATTCGAGTTGACTATATCTTGAAGAGCTAAAAGGACTATAGAAAGGGAATAATGGAATTATTGTCATTTAAAGGGAAGCAAGGGATGAATACTTAGGTTCTCTGAACATGTATCTATCTCCCAGAACACTTACTAGAAAACATACACCCTGGAAGTCACTATTCATCTCACAAACTTAAAATAGGGCTCAGCAAACTACAGCCACAACTAAATCCAGCTCACAGCATGTTTGTGTAAATAAAGATTTATTTGAACCCAGCGACGCCCATTTCTTTTATATTTTGGCTAGGACCGCTTTCATACTACAAAAGCAAAGTTGAATAGCTGTGACTAACACAACATAGCCTACCATAGGTAAAAATATTTACTATCTGGCTATTTATAGAAAAGTCTACTGACCTTTGGATTATGGTATGAGCCACTGCAGATGCATTTCTCTTTAAAAGCTGTCACCTCATCCAGTGTCTGGAACACAGTAGGTACTGTCCAATAGATGATAATACTTGCCCTTAATTTCTTTGGGAAAACAGACTCAAAGTCAGGATCTAGAAAAGGCTGCTGTATATACCTAACACCTACTTCTACAGGAGTCAAAGACTCTATTACCTATTGTTTAATGAACATAGCACAACAACAATAATAATAATAGCTGATGATGGCGTGCTTACTACATCCCAGGCCCCAGGCTAAGCGATTTATGTATTCTGCCTCATAAATCATCCCCTCAAGTTCTATGAGGGTGTTAGTATGACTATCCCTGTTGACAGCTACGAGGGAGCTCGCCCAAGGATCCCCAGGGGTGAAGCCAGGCTTTGCAGTTCATGCAGCCTAATGTGATACTGGTTGTGTCTGTGATGTGTCTCGGCCCATTAGAGATACCCTTCAGATTCCAGACTGTCCCTTAACCCGCTCAGCCAAGCATCTTGCTTTTTCCTGTGAGCCATCAGATTTCACTGTATAATCGCCAGCCTGCATTGTCTCATTCATTCATTTAACGATTATTTCTACCTTGCTACTATTAATGCGTCGCATGTGCCAGGTACAACACTGGGTACTGGGCACATTATAGGGACCAAGGAGATACAGACTTTGCCCAGAGGGAGCTTAAAGTCTAGCATAAGAAGTGGACATTAATCAATCACATGATGAATGTTGAAATAAAACCATGCAGTATGTGTTTCAAAGGGGAGTAAAGCAGGGGGCCATAAGAGTGAGTTATGGGGATGTCTGTCCTTAGGGGACTCTTGAGCTGAGATCCAAAAGAATCAAAAGGAATTTATAAATAAGAATCAGGCTGGGCACGGTGGCTCACGCCTGTAATCCTAGCACTATGGGAGGCCGAGGCAGGTGGATTGCCTGAGTTGGGGAGTTCGAGACCAACCTGAGCACGAGCAAGACCCCATCTCTAAAACTAGCTGGGCATTGTGGCAGGCACCTGTAGTCCCAGATACTCAGGAGACTGAGGCAAGAGGATCGCTTGAGCCCGAGCGTTTAAGGTTGCTGTGAGCTATGATGCTACAGCACTGTCCAAGGATGACAAAGTGAGACTCCATCTCAAAAAAAAAAAAAAAATCAGGTGGTAAAGAAGGGGGAAAGGGATTCTAAGAAGAGACAGAATGTGTGCAGACTCTAGAAAAGGAGGCAGCACGGTGTACAAGGGAGACTGACAGAAAGGAACTGTGGCCAGAACACATTAAACAAGGAGACAAAGTCTAGGCCACACAAGGACTATGCTTGGAGGTGGGTCTTTATCTTACAGCCAGTAGGAAGCCACCGAGGCATTTAAGCTGAGATAAGGTGGTGGGTTATCACTCTGAGTGCTGTGTGTGGTCTTCCGTTACAAAGCTGCTCTAAGGGGCTTCTGCTAACAGAACGTCATGCTGGGAAAGGCAGCTAAGACATATACATCAGGTCTGAGAACACAGCTGGTCACTCTCCCAGGGCAGGCGGGGTGAGCAAGCAGCACTGAGCACGCACTAGTGAGTCACCTCGCTACTGCAAAGGGAGAATTCTGTTTGCGGCCTGTGCAACCGACACTGCTCCCAGCTCAACTAAGGACAAGGACGCTTGCTGTGGACTTGGAGCTTGCTTGGATTAGGTCTGCTTATTTAGCAAATATCACTACTTATGTATTAATTAGCTTGTAAGCTGAGTTTTTGGTCACTATAGGCCAATGATGGTCAGAATCCTCACTTCAATTATGGGGCATTGGGTTAAGTTTTGCCTTTGGTCCTCAAAGAATTCCAGGACATAAACAAAATTCTCTATTACCCTTAGAACAGAATCCAGACGCCCTGCTTTGCCTGCCAGGCTCTGTTGCCCCCTTCCAATTGCGTCACTCTCCCTCACTCTGTAGTTGCTCAGTAAATACTTGTTGAATCAATGGGTGGATGAATGACCATGTGATGCTGGGTGAGACATAGATCCTAGCTGATCCTCAGTTTCTTCATTTTTAAAAGAAGAGGGCCAGCCTGTTTTCTCTAAGGCCCCTTCTAAGACTAAGACTCTATGAGATCCAGCATTCATTCAACAAACGATTGCCAACATCTCTGAGCTAATTCCATGACAGCACCAGGGATATGATGCTGGATAGCCACCCCTTTGAGATGCTTACCAGAGAGTAAAGGCCGACATAGAGAGAACGTGTGTCCCAAAGGGAAAACTGACAAGCTCCTATTACATTATTGCCTCCTGGGTGAGAGCGCCAGGAGCACAGGGGATTTGCACTTGGCACTCACAGTCAGAGGTTCATGGAGAGCATCCTGGAGACGGGGAGGACACAGCTGAGCTGCAAGGTCAAAAAGGGTCAGCAAGGCCTTGTCGGCCTCCACTTTGCCCTCCTCAGCAGCCAGAGAGATCTCTGAAATGCAGATAGATCAGTCAGTTTCTCCCTTAGCACCAATGACTTCCTGTTTGCGTTTAGAATAAAATTAAAGTTCCTCATCATGGTCTACAAAAACCCTGCGTGAGCCTTGTCCCATCTAGGGCCCCTTTCATCCATTTGCCAACCATTCTCAACCACTTGTCCCCCCACCTTAGGCTCTTTGCACTGCCTGGGCTCTCTGCGAGCTTTGTGTAGGATGTCTCCGTACCCTCTTTGCTATAAGAACTCAGCTCAAATGCCACCTCCCCAGTGAGGCCTTCATCCTACACCACCAGATCTTAGCCCCACCTCTTCACCTGCCCCCATTCTTTCCACTACTACCTTTCCCTTTGTGAGCCAAAATCTTGTTTCGTTTCCTTCAAAACCATCCTTGACATTATCTCAAACTATCTCTAGGCGGGCACTGACTTTATCGGTCATTCCAACTGGCCTGAGCACATAGTCGGACCTTAAATATTTGTTAAACAAATGAATCCCAGGCCCACAGGACTATGGAAAGGATGGAGGTGAGGCAGCGTTTCTGGGATGGGAACACAAGGTTCAAGCTAGTGACACACAAGAACAAGTCACATCAGGTCACAGAGGACTCAGAGATGGATGGTGCACTGGGTGTGGCACCTGCTGCATCAGAGCATCCCAGAAAGAACAACAATACGTTTCTTTCTGCCATTTGTCAGTCTTGCATTTCCAGAAAGCTTCACTAGGAGATATTCGTCAAAAATGTTTTTTTTAAAAATGAGTTATAAAATGATTTCTCATCATCCAGGCTTGGGTCCTCCACATGGGAATTCCAACTAAACTGGCAGAAGCCCGGGTACATCTCCTTACTGTATTGAACTGTGTATTGAACATTATCAGCTCGTGATTAACCCCGGAGAGTTGTTCTCATAAGCAGTTTCAACACTGTCCCTTCTGTTTCAATCCACTGGGCTCACCTGGCTCAGACAACCCCTTCCTGATCACCTTTTTCATGTCAGACATTCTAGGTACCCCGCATAAGCCCCAAAGTTGGGGGTTCAGTTAATCTGCGACTTAAAGTTCATCCAAGTTATTCAAACTTCTGATTTTGTAGGGGTTTGGGTTTTAAAGTGTTACCAATAAATGGCAAGAAATAATGGCAAGAGGCATCCCTTTGGAACCCACCTGCCAATCTGATGTGTCTCCCCAGCAGGATGGGATTTGCACAGTGCTGCTCCCGGAGCCCTGAGTCAGGGCAGGACAAGCTGCGAGCCCCCATCCCCCAGACCTGAGCGTGTATGAGTGGTTAGTGGGTGCTGGTTGGCACCACTGGGCCTGTCTGGGGAAGAACAAAGGTGACAGCTGCAGAAACCATGACTGCTGCCGTCAGGGACCTGAGAGACCATGGCCGGGAAGTGGCACTTTTTCATGGGTAGGCCCTGCTGTTGGTGCGTGAACGGGTGCAGGCCCCAGGTTCTCTCTTCCCTTTGAAGCCAAATTGTGCCACTGCTAAGCTGTCTCCTGTGGTCCTCTGATTCTCCTGGGTGTTCTGTGGCCCGAGGTATCTCCTGCTGCCTCCTCCCCACAACCCAGCAAGTGCTAAGGAGCACCTCATGTCTTAATGGCCACCCCCAGAAATTATAGCCCTCCCTCCCTCAGCTCTAGCCCCTCTCTCATCTGCCCTCATCGTGTTGATGGTCTCATTCCCCTGCTCAAAGTCCTTCTTGTCACTGTGATCCCAGACCTCCTATGAGGTCGGCCTGTCTTCCAGCAAACGTGATGTGTGTACCCCTGAACCCAGCCAAGCCCAAACAGAGAAACAGGCAGACAAAAGAGGGTTCTGCTCACCAGCCACCAGCATCTGCTACCACAGCGCTCCTCAACCCTTAATGAGCCTCCGAATCACCGGGAACGTGTTAGAATGCAGATCGCATCCAGGATGTCTGGGAGGAGAGTCCAGATTCTGCATCTCTAACAAGCTCCCAGATGCTGTGGCTGGTCTTTAGACCACACATTGAGTGGCCAGCACCATTACCTCATTAACATCCCACTGGGGGCTGGGCAGGGGAGGTGTCTTCAGAATAGCTTTGTTCAAGAATACATTAGCGTTACAAAAGGATCACTTCTGTAGGTCACAAGGTCAACTTCCGATGGTTCACCCTGACAGGACAGACAGTCCATCAAGTGACCACTGATGGAACGTTAAGTTCATGGTATCAGAATCACAGCCAGTTCACCTTGGGACAAAGACTCCAGATCAAAATTCTAAACACGTTAGCGAAACTGAAAAGTGGAGCAAAGCCTAACCCCAGAATTCACCAGCCCCTTCACCCAGGCTCAGCCCTTGATGGAATCTCACCCTTGGGTCCAGCCCCTGGCCTAGGAGCCTTCTTCTTGCTTGCAAGTTAGAAGGAAGAATCCCTTCCCTAGATTGCCTTTCACACACACCCCCACCCCCGGCCTGGTGTTCAGAACACTCTGCAACTTCAAGGCATCTCTTGAAGCCCTGGCATGTCCCCAGGTGGTTTTGTAGGTTACCCAGATCAGTGGGAAGATCGTGGCAGATGGCAGGAAGTGTTTGGTTTGGTTTGAGAAGCTTACTCAACACTGGAGGGGAGGAGGGTTGAGTATTCTCCACATGGCAACATTTCTCCACTGCAAAAAGTCCTGGAGGTATGAAAAAACAAGGCCTTGGACACGCAAAGGCCGGATGGAGTCCTGCAGAATCCTCAGCCTTTGGTTGCCCTTCTGATGGCACAGTGGCCGGGCTGCTGTAGGGCCATCTGTCTCCATTAGCAACACTCAGAAGCAAAGGAGCTGTAAACAAAGAGGATATTTCCTAAGCAGCATAACAGTCACTCTCTCCTTCAGGAGCCACCGTGACTTGGGATGTTCAGGGCATTCTCAGGCTCAAGGGAGTGTCAGTATCCCATCTGTGAGGGCAGTGATGAGACGCTAATGCTCACTGGTTATGTTGCCCTGGTTCTCAGCCCCAGTTTCCCTCCAGCTGGAGCACTTTTAACAAATACCAGTGTCCGGTTCCCACCCTCCATGGATTCAGTCAGAATTGAAGGGGGCAGAGGCAAGCAGAGGCAGGCAGAGGCAGGCTTTAAAAGTGCCAGGTGATCTGGATACAGAGGGAAAGTTGCAAACCACTGCATCCGAGATCTTTCAAATTTCAAAGAAAAACACCTTTATGATCATTGCCTTTCTCAACTTCGAAAACTTGAATCTTCTCTTTTTTTAATACAATACAGGATATTGGCAATCGTGAATTCTCACACTTGCAGAGTCACAAGTCACTTTTACATGTGCCACCTTAATCAGTTCTCGAATCAGCTGGTGGACAACACCAGCCCCATACAGACAGACATGATGATGTACTTGCTGTGACATTATCAGAGACTAAAAAAAAAAAAGATACTTGACAGCCAGTGCGAGGACAGCTAAATATGTTATGGGTCGTTCATGCAGCAGAGAATTCTATAGCTACTAAGAATACAGGGAGATCTGTATGCATCAATCTAAAAAGATAGTCACAAACTATTCTTAAATTTTAAAAAATCAATTTCAGAATAATAGTCATGATTCCTTTTCTATTATTTCTTAAACCCCATCTGTGTGTGCATGTGTGATTTATAAGCACAGAACAGTATCTGGATGGATATAGACTGAACTTTTAATGGTCATACAGCTTGGGTTAAAATTAGAAAAAGGTGGGGAAGACTATTGGCTTTTTTAACTTATATATTTCTTTTTACTTACAACTTTTTTAACAAATTAAAAATATATACTTCGATACTGTTAAGGAAATCGATTTTAAACCACAGACCCAAAATGAATTCCAAGGAGAGGGAACCCACTTTTCGAGAAAACAACTGAGTCTCCATGATGTAACTTGATCCTGTGGCTAAAAACAAATGGACCATCACTTTGAATGTGTGTGCTATTGAGCCACAAGAATAAAGGAGTTTTGAAAATTAAGTAAGACCCACCAAAATATCTCAGCTGGGAAAGCGTTAGCTGAAGAGCTAAAGGTTCAATAACGGAGGGAAAATCTAGTTCCAGTTCACTGGCGCCCTCGTCCGGGATGATAGTTGAACAGATATATCACTGATCCTTGGTGGGTTTTGTTTGTTTGTTTGTTTGAGACAGTCTTACTCTGTCACCCTGGGTAGAGTGTGGTGGCATCAAAGCTCAAAGCAACCTCAAACTTTGGGGCTCAAGTTGTCCACTTGCCTCAATCTCTAGAGTAGCTGGTACTATAGGTGTGCACTACCACCTCAGGCTAGTTTTTCTATTTTTAGTAGAGATGGGGTCTTGCTCTTGCTCAGGCTGGTCTCAAACTCCTGAGCTCAAACAATCTTCCTGCCTCAGCCTCCCAGAGCACTGTTGCTTGTTGAATGAGGAGGAAGTGAAGACCTGTACAAACAGAGGAGCGGGGCCATCAGCTTTTTTCCATCACACAGCCACCACTTCCTGTTGGCCAGCCAGTCTGCACAGAGTCCCTGGGCTGACTCAGGACCTAACAGCTCCCTGCTTGCCCCAAGGCTTCGAGGAAGATTTACTTGCTGCCAGTGGCCTTCCCTGCAGGGCAATTCCTTTCCTAGAAAGGAAAACTCAAGAAACACACATTTTAGGGGAAATGTCCTGAACTTATTAAAAGTATGCTTGTTAACAATGTAACCTAAACATCGCAATCTAACCCTGTGTTAGTTTGTAATAAAATAAAATAAATCATTGCCAAGATCAATGTCAGGAAGATAGGAAGATCGTCCTCCTATGTTTCATTCTAAGAGTTGTATTCAGCTCTTATATTTAAGTCTTTAATCCATTTCAAGTTAATCTTTCTGAGTGGTGGTTAAGATAGGATACAATGTCATTCCTTTGCATGTGGGTATCCAGTTTTTCCAGGGTCCTTTCTTTATTGTGTATTACTGGGACCCTCATCCAAGAGTAGTTGGCCAGGTATGTGTGCATCTATTTCTAGGCTCTCAATTCTGTTTCTTTGGTCTATGAGTTGTTTTAATACTAGTTTTAATTACTGTTTTAATTACTGTAGGTTTGTAATCCAAGGTGAAATCAGAGAGGAAAAAAAAAAGTATGTTTGTTACCAGAAAACATTTGCAAATATGTATGGGGATTTTTTTGGTTGCAGCCGTCGTTGTTTGATGGGCCCAGGCTGGATTCGAACCTGGCACCTCAGGTGTATGTGGCTGGTGCCTTAGTCGCTTGAGCCACAGGCACCGAGCCATGTATGGGGATTTTTGTATGTGTGTCTATCTGTGTGTGCATTTGACACACACTTACTCCTCCCAATCGTTTTTCATTATATGTTGCTGCTCACCCTCTGGGGGGGCATGTGCTACACATCCTGCCTTTTAACACTAGACCGTGGCTCTTATTTTTCTTTTTCCCTCTTTCCAGGTGCAGCTCATCCACTATAACCATGAGCTATACACAAATGTCACAGAAGCTGCAAAGAGTCCAAACGGATTGGTGGTAGTTTCTATATTTATCAAAGTAAGTCTCTTGCGTTTTCTCGTTCTTCTCTTCCCACCACCCCCACCCCAATCAGAATATGACTTCAAAGTCTCTGTTGGAGTTAGAAATAGGCATGACATCGATGGGCATTACCTCTTTGACTAAGAAAAGCTTTTACATACACGTGACTTAGGAGAAATGAGGTCCCCTGTGGACACAACCAAAAACAATGAGCTCCATCCTGGAGCATCAGGGCTGAGAACTCAGGTACCTTCTGTTCTAGAAAGAAAAAGAGTGCTAGATCCATGCACAGGATTCAGCACCTGCCTGAGAGCACACGAGAACAGGTGCAGTAGGACCAAAGGCATGTAATCCTGCCCACCAGAATGGAATGCTTGTTAATAAACAAGCTACCCCTCAGACAGGCAAAGGAAAGGGGAGGATGTCCCTTCCCTCCTGGCTTCTCCACAATGGCTCCCAGCTTCAGCTTCCTCTCTCACTCATAAACATCGTAGAGAAAATAACGCAGAGATCACCTGCACTGACTTTGGGAGGTCTTAAGGAGGCTCTGAATTTCCTAATGGTCAACAGCAGTAGCATAAAATCTCCAACCAAGCAAATTCCAATTTGTTTAAAAAAAATAATAATTACCTTTGACAGATGTAGAGTGAAGCAGATATGAAACTATTTTGAAAAATGAAAACCAAAAAAGAAAAGAAATTGCCTTTCCAATTGGAAAAAAATTAAAACATCGGCCATGGGTGGCAGTTCCAAAAGGTGGCAGTCACTATGCTAGACCCAGGGGAAGTTTCGACAAGGTGCCCCAACCAGAACTTGGAATTTGATAAAGATGTTCAATAGGACCTGGCCTTGGCCTCCAGGGAATTCCAACAGAGCCCTCGTGAGGGCATCATCGTTACTCAGGGTAATGTACCTGGGTCCTACTCTCTCCCCCTGTCCAACAGGTGCGTGGCCCTTCCTGGACATGCTCTGCAGACCCCACACCATCTCCTCACCAGGTCAGCTCAGGGTAGAGCTATCTCTGGGCAGGCATATCCATGACAATCCCAAACTCTTCTAGTTTGTCATTAGCAAAGAGATGAAGGAATATTTGTCCAAAGAAGCAGATTTTTAGGCTTTCATGCCCTCTTGGCACTTGACCTCTCAAAGGACATTTGTCCTCACACAGATCTATCTGGTCCCTTCTCTGCGTCACCACAAACTCTGGAATAACAGATTTCTGAATGCTACGCACTAGAATATGCACTTGACATCTATTTTGTCTTTTAACTTATGGACTGGGCGTAAGTGTCCACATCCTACAGCTAAGAAGCATGGCCCAAAGAACCCTTGATGTTCATGTGCTTCATAAGAGCCCAGCAAAAGAGGGATCCGGTCTTAGTTGATTTTAATACTCTTGATTTTATTCTCCACCTCCCCGACATAACTGGGGGAAAGCCACTGAGGGCAAGAGGAGAGAAAACAGCATTTCAAAACTTCCTCCCTACCCCCGTGCTGCTCACAAACAGAGAGCAGATTCCCCTATCCCCAGTCATGAATTGGTGTGTCACCCTGGGCCATGCTCCTTGTTGTGAAGCTTGCAGATATGTCACAATATTGTCACTAGAGTCCAAGAGTTCAACCTGCCTGAAGCAAACACTTCCACGCGTAACTCCTATAGACCAACCACAGGTTGCTGTCCTCTGGAGGGTGTCTCCATCCTGGCCCCCGACTCCATCTCACTGTGCTCAAAGCTCCCGAGTCAAGGAGTGCCATCTTGGAAGTGCAGGCAGGTTATGTACAGCTGAAAGAGTGATGGGTACATGCTAGGAAGCCAGCTCCCTCCACAGCAAGCTACTGGCATGTTTCACAAGGTCTACGGAAACGTTTGCTCCCCCTGTGATCACAACTAACAGCCAGGGTTTGTGGGTCCTGGCTACTTCCCTGCTAGCTGTTGGGAGGGACTTAGGGCCTCCAAGGTCTATAAGGTCAGTGAAGGGGCAGCAACTAGCTCCTGCATTTTCTCCGGCCAGTTTGGCTCTCAGGGACACCTCTATTCTTTCCCTGAGCTCACCCAAAGCTTCCTGGCTAGATCTCAAACCACAACATTTCTATCTTTATTCCACATCAACTCCCCAGCGAGTTGTCCAAGCTGGGACTTACCTTTTCCCCATCTCAAAACAGTGATTGAGCACAGGATCCAGGCCAGCCCTCTGCCAGGCACTGGTACCCGAAGCAAAATGAGCAAAGCCCAGAGTCTCTCAGCGTGTGCAGCCTCTTTGGTTGTCCTCCCCTCCTCACTTCCCTGCAGAGAAGGCAAGAACCGGAGATGAGACGCCCCACATCCAGCTACCTTAGGCCCAGAGATATCACCCTGAGCCCTAGAAAGTTTGGAGTTAGTGTTTGAAAAGAGACCTATTTATCGGTTGGTTTTATTTATCTCTGTCCTCCACTAATTCCCCTTCCCCAGGGAACTGGGATTTGGCTATAATCGCTGCTCAATCATACACCATTAACTTCCCACTGAAGCTCACTTATACCAAGCACACATTTCACCCACGCACCCAACACACGAGAGCCCACAAATCATCTGTGTGCACCCTGGAAATTTTTCAATTATGTTTAAGCAGCTCAACAGAGGCTGGTCCCACGATGAGTGCTGCCCAGACTCAGCAGGTACCGGAATCCCAAGGCACCCAGTGATCGAGGTGTGAGGCTAATTCCCTATCTGCCAGGACAGTATATTTTTGGCCAACCTTCTTTCGAGGGTGCAACAGCACAGACAGGAAGCTTTGAGCTGTCTTTTAAATGACTACAGAGGGTGTCGGTGTAACAGCTGAATTTAGCACTCCGGTTTCCAGGAAGCAACCGTGTTTGCTGTGGGACTTTTCTCCATCTTGGGGTGGACTCTTATCTCCATTGGGCATTGTCACTCACCAAGCTCCCCTTGGTGTGCATCTCACCACAACACGCCCAGGAAACTGTGCACAAAGAGAGACAGATGGAGAGAAAATAAACAGTCTGTGCTTTCTCTAAGCTAAAATTACCTGTTGCTTATCTAATAATAATAATCATCTGCTGCAATTTTTCCAGCCCTCAGAATAAATCAGATTTAAAATGTTGATGTGTCACAACATCCGATTAGCAGCTGAGGCATAAATTACAGAGCAGAGCTAAGCAAGGTAGGAAAGAAATGACTAGGATAAAAATGGTACCTCAGAAAAGGCAGGGTTTTGAAAAAACAGAGTTCTTAAGAACATCCTCTTTCTGGGGGGGAGCGGGCCACATCACAATCTCCTAAATGGTGGTTCCCTGGCTTAAGCCCCCTGAAGCTTGGCTGCTTCTCCCAGAGAAAGAATTTGGAAATATAAGAACTTAGGCATAAAATAGCAACTGAACCTTGAACATCTGGTACAATGTTTGGCCTATAATAGGCACTCTGCCAGCGTTTATTGGATGGATGGTTGGTTGAACGGCATCAAATCAATTCCTGTAATAATGAGCAGTGATATACAGTAGAATCTCTGTAAGTTGACCACCTAAGGACTGGAACAAAGTGGTCGATAGAAGGAACTTCCATTGAGTACATGGTAGATGTCCAGACTCTGAAAATTCGGTCAACTTAAGGAGGTGGTCAACGTAGGGAAGTGGTCAACTATGGAGATTCTATTGTAATAAGTTACTAGATGACATGTTAGAGCTTTTTCCCATCTCCTGATGCCTCTATCCTGGGTACTCATTCTCCCTCACTCCGCCTACATAAACAACCCCTTCCTCCCATGCCACTGCTTCCTTTCCCCTTGCTTACAACCCTTGAACAGTTCCTTATTCCTAAAGTTTAAAGGTCCTAACATGACATTCAAAGCCAACATGGTCTTGGCTCTGCCTACCTCTCTCAGCTCACCTCCACCCTTCCACACTCCCTCTACACTGAAATACTTACATGAGCCTGTGTGTCAGCTTCTCACTCCCCGGTGTCTGTGTATACACAGATCCTCTGTAGGGATGTTTTTTTCTTGACTTTCTTCCTTCTCTATCCTCTACCACCAAAACACTTGGCTAAAGTCTACCCATCTCCTCAGCTCCCCAGGTCCCCAGGTGGAGGGGGTCTTCCTCTAACAGTGTTACCCCTGTGACTCTATCATCACACGCTTCACATGAGACCAGAATCATTTTTTACTTACCTTTCTTCTCTAGACTGGGAGTTCTTTGAGAGTTGTTGTGTCTGTGTCTTGGATCTCTGAATTTCCAGCCATCATAGTGTTTGGTCCATGGTAGAGACTCTAAATATGAATGAACGAGGGACTGTGATGTGGGGCCAGTGTTCCTCCTGCGAGAGTGATGCCCTGTCATTAATACTTTCTTTCTCCTCTAGGTTTCTGATTCATCAAATCCATTTCTTAATCGAATGCTCAACAGAGATACCATCACAAGAATAACCTATAAAAGTAAGTTTGGTTCAATTTCTTATACAGCAACTATTCTATAAAGGCAGGAAGCCAGAACTAGTGATCTCTGTGGGCCCCTTTCAGCTTCATGATCCTGAAATTCTGTGGAAAGTCACTCTGGAGAGTCAGGGTTAGCTAAGCAGCAGCTCATTTCAGACAGAAGTCCCAGGGATGCCATTGTCATCCGTGCCTGTCTAAGGTGATAATGATTTTGATGGTCATGGTCATGGGGCAGTTTTCACCATGTTGGGGCTTTCCTGATGATATGATTAAAAAGGTATCACTAAGTACTGTGGATACAACCTCAAACCTTACAGAGGCTTCAACTAGACCAGGTCTCTCTCCCCCCCATAGCCAGGTATCCCAGGCAGAAACAGGATGGCATCTTTCTTCATCCACACATGTGGCCCAGACTCTGTCTGGCTTCTTGGGTTGACAGACTGTTTTAGCCCCTGACTCCTTTAGCAGAAAAGTACAAAATACAATAGTACAAAGTTGAAGGAGGAAGAGAAAAGAGGCTGCTTTACCATCCATAGCAATCCCAGGAGTTATAAATTTGGGGGGAAGTGTGTGCTACGTCATACAGCAAGAGGGGAAAGGAATCAGTACAAGAAGGTTTCTTCTTACCAAATTAGCACTGAGCAGGAAACTGGGATTCAAGTGTTGACTTCGTCCTTCCCCCAGGCGCTTCCTCATGTTAACTCTGTTTCCTCCTCTGAAAAGCAAAAAATAGTTGAGCTTCAGGTTTCTAAAGTCTCTCTAAATCCAGGATGCTGAATGAAGCAATAGGCGAAGACTGATGTTCACAACATCAGACAGCCTGCCAACTTTCCCAGACCTCACGAGCTTTGTGTGCCCTTCCCGAGCTGGGAGATGGGATGATTTCTGCCACTTCTGTCTCTAGTGCTGATGTGAAAAAGACAGAAGGAACTGGTCTAGCCCTCACCTTGGACTGCTAGGGGGACAGCAGGCAGAGCCCGCCCTTCTTTCGTTTATTCATTCATTCAACAAACATTTCCTTCACACCTGCTCCATAGTGAGCACCAGGCGAGGCTCCAGGGATGTACAGATGGCCCAGACACCAGCCCTACCCACAAGGTGCTCACCACCCAGTCCCTCCCATCTGTGGTGAGGAATGAACCAGGAGAACCATAGTCCACCTAGATCAGCGGTTCTCAACCCATGGGTCACAACCCTGTCACAAGGGTGGCCTAAAACCAAGACATACACTCCATACAAATACAGGTGTATGAAAATAATTTTATGGTTGGGGGTCACCACAACATGAGGAACTGTATTAAAGGGTCGCAGCACTCAGAAGGTTGAGAACCGCTTACCTAGATAGACATCTCCCAACACAATGCAGTCGTTCAAACATTGTGCCCTTCCTCATCCGTGTGCTGTGGAGCCTTCTCTAACTACACACTTGGATTGCTCGGTTAAGGGAGATATTGCTGTCTTGTGTATAAATAGAACATTTATAGCTGCCCATAAAATATTATTATTCTTTTAAATGTTTTGATTTTAAAAGCATGAAAATTAAATAAAATGTGTTCACATCATCTTGGATTTGCAGTTTAGAGACCACAAAAAGCCATGAAATCACACATTCAGCCCCAACACACAATCTAAGAGATGGTCACATGCAGAGTCAACCGTCAGACTGGTGGGACTTCCCCCCAACCCCACCCCTGGTCTGGTTAATATTAAGTGATGTGGCAGCCACCCAGAGAGGAGAAAGGGATAGGAGGAAGAGGGAGGAGAAAAGGAAGATGGCAGGCAAACGAAGCGTTCTAGGCAGAGGGAGGTGCATGCACAAAACTTGGAGAGCACTGAAGGACTCTGAAGAGGCAGAGGGAGGCACCCCCTGTCTTCAGGAGCTGTTCCTCTCGGTGTCCGGGATGGAGCACACCCAACAAGCCCTGGCAATAGCCTGAGTGAATAGAGGGGAGAATGACCGCCTGCAGGAGCAACGACAGAGTGGAGAGAGTAGCTGGACAGATGTGCTGGAGCCTGATCTCGAGCCTGGGCTGTGCCAAGGAGTTGATGCAGAAGGCAGGCAGGCACATTTGCAATCCCGCTCCCCACCTCTGCAGACACACCCCTCGAAATGCAGCCAGAGAGAGGCGGCACATCCTCTCTTCCCCTGACCCCCTCCTTCCCTGTGCCTGTCTGGAAAAGAAAAGGGAACTAATGAAAGATAAGGAGCCCCTGACCTGCCTGGGGAGAGGTAACTGCTCTAGGCCCCGTAATAACAGAAATTCTGTGCTCTTACGATTTGGCAGGGAATAATGGAGGTGTCCCCTTTGTCACATACCTGAAGGGAGCAACACTGCAGAGATAATGATATTGGATCCCTGGGAGTGGCCTCAGCACTGTTGTGCCCAGGGCACTGTGTCAGAGAGGGACTGATTTGCTCAGCGAGCAGCAGCTAAGCTCCCCCAGGCAGTGAAGGTTGGCCTCTAGCAAGCAGGGAGGCCGAAACAGGGGAGGCACTCACTAGGACACAGCCAGTGGGTGGAAGTCCCTCCCAAGAGGCAGCAGGGAATTCTGGCATTCGTCCCTGAACTCAAATCCAGATGAAAACAAGGCCACCTGCTCAGGGGCACCTATTGGGGTATGCTGCTTCCATAGCTCTAGATGAAAACTAGAGATCAACGCTCCAGCACCCACTGCCACTTCAACCACACTACTCAGGGACAGCTGACCTTCAGCGCTGTCCACCTCCCATCCTACCACTGCCACCCAGAATTACACCCCCCAGAGCTTCAGTCTGCCCTGCTTGCTCAGATGCAGCTCCACCTGCAACGTGCTGAGCAGGGAGGTGATGCTAACTGAGCATGTTCCGCACTCGGGGGTCTGTGCTCTCCTGACACGGCCTCACCTAGTCTGTACAAAGCAGTCCTTCAGGGCAGGCACAGCTGCTATCTGCTGTGCACAGATGAGAAAGCCAAGTTTCCAAGAAGTGAAGTCATTTGACCCAAGACGCACACCTACTAAGCAGCCGTGTAAGTGGGCAACTGCTGCGTAATGAGTGAGCATTGAGCAAGGCGCAGTGGTTTCTCACCACTGTAGCTGTGGGTTGGCTGAGGTAGCTCTGCTTCCTGGGTCTGCAGGTTGGCCACGGCAAGAGGAAATCCAGGGCCACCACTTCTCATGGTGGGGGTCAGAAACATGTAAGGCCTCATCATGAAACTCACACCCTCACTCCTGTCCACTTTCCACTAGCCAAAGCAAGTCGCATGGCCAATCCCAGCATCCAGCGCCTCCCAAGGAAGTGTGGGGTGGAGAGGGAGTGGACATTTCCCGAACAGCAGTCTGTTCTTCCACTGTGGAAGAGCAAGGATTCCTGCACGGATCCTCCCGGGTGCTCGTTCCTAAGTCTTTTCCTCCCTGTCATGCTTTCTCCCTCAGGCGCCAGGAAAGCTTAGCCCTGAGACCTTAAAATCAAGTGGAAGAGTGATACTTTCACATTCTATGAAACTGATAGGCATGATTTTCTTTTAATTTCAACTTTGGTTCCATCCAAAGAGCCATCTCTTGGCTGTTTGCATTTTCTTCCAATTGAAAGGGAAATATACTCACCACAGAAGTCATGGGGACTTTGACAGTGCAGATTTATCCTGGCGTCAGCTCTCTATGACTAAGGCCTGGCTTCAGCCATGGACCTCCAGTAGATATCAGTGCCATCTAAAAGTTCACAGTGACATTGCCTTAGTGGCATACATAGTGACCAGAGAAGGTACAGAAACCAGTTCTAGATAGAGTCAGTGTTCTCCAAGTCTTCTCCTTGGAGGGCATGGTAATGAGAAGCCAGTCTAGGTCTTTAAGCAGAGGGACATGACCTGCTGATGAAAGAATTGTCAGGTTCTAGCACTTGGTTGAGCAACTGCATAGGGGCAGAGCTGACAGTGGGACAGGGTTGCAGAAATCCAAATGGCGAGACAACAGCATTGATCGTGACCGGGCTCACAGGAAGAGTCAGTGAAAACAATTGGGTCTATGTTAAAGGAAAATTCAAGAGATTTCTTGGTAGATCTGATGTGTGACATGAGAGAAAGAGAGGAGTTAAGAATGACTGAGAGACATTTCCATCCACCAATTCAGGGAAGTCCATGGATGAAGCATCCTCGTGGGTGGAAAGGGGATGAGAAGTTTTGAGCATGTTGAGCTTGAGATGTCTATTAGGCATCCAAGAAGAGGTGTGGAGTAGGCAGATAGATGAGCCTGGATCTCAGGAGAAAGAGCTGAAGATATAAATGGGGAAGACACTGGCATCCAGATGGCATTCAAACTTGGGTACACTCATGGGAGTGAGAATAAATAGAAAAGGCAGGCGGGACACATCCTCACTTTGGAAAGAGCAACTGAAATCTCCATGACTTAGGACTGAAAACCACTTCTAAAGATATCTTGAAAAGCCCACCTTGCAAGAAGCTCCTGTGTGGCCGTCTCATCAGCTGGCTGAGGAGGCGAGGGAGGCAGGAAGGGGCCTGGAAACATGGGGGGTAGAACCACCACAAAACAGCAGCTGGAAGAGACACCGTCCATTTGCCTGGCTTGTAAGGTTGGGTACAGAACAGATGACCTGGACAAAAGGGAATTGTGCAAGATCATTGGTTTGAGCCAGTTAAGAAAATCAATGCCGGAGAATCTACCAAAGGAGGAAAGGAGGAGAATCTTGCCAAGAGGCCGGATGCCATGCTGGTGAAGGCCACCACACTCGGGAGAGGCAGTGTGTTCTAGTGAAGAGAGACAGACCATAGCAAAGAGCTCCTACTGCGGGTCTACTGTGTGACTTCAGGCCTTGCTTCTTAACACAGCTGAGAGGTGGTACCCTCATCAGAAAGATGAGGAGATGGATACTGATATTGAAAGGACTGTAGAATGAGTTGAACAAGGTATTAGCCAGTTGCATGGACAATAACTGGTATAATTTAGAAGCACCTGAGTTGTTCTAAAGGTGCTTCTAAATCTAGCTTTCTGAAGGGCAGGAGGTAGGTTCCTATGACACCAAATAAAAATGATGTCCAAGGTGAGCACAATCTCCAGCACACAGGCAACTGAACTTGCTTCCTTTAAAACGAAGCCCAGGGGTGCTTTTGCATCCGTACAGTGGGTGATCATGACCTCACAGGAGTCTGCTGCTCTCCTTGGAAGCTTCGATGTCACACATCTGCTTCAGACTCACAGAATGCTCTCACGAACCCGGGCCAGCAATGGGAGAGACCAGCCTGAATTAATTTCAGGCTGAAATTAGAAAGCCTTCTAAAGAAAATCCATTTTATTAAATTCCCCTTCAACAGACAGAGGGTCAAGACTGCCATCATGACATTGAAGAATGGATTTTCTGAATGGATTTCCTGGAGGAGATATTGGTAGTTTACTTGCGGTGGTTTAATTTTTTTAACGCAGGATATTGGAATAATGCTAATACCCTTCTGTTTTCCTTGTGTTCATCAATTAGCATTAATTAATGAACAGAAAAGGTAACATTCTCGTCACTTTGGTATCCACTTGATTTCATTGAGCCAGCATGATGTTTTAAAAAGAGATTTTACGCTACTTTCAAGTTGCAAAACTAGTGACTAATGGAGTGCGAAGAGCACTTCAACGGGTAAGAGGGGGCAGTTATTAGAACACCACGTGCGAATGAACATTTTCTCCCAGCATCCGGGGGCACTGTAGTATTTTGGTGGCTTCATTTTCCTTCCATTCCCCGTGCCCCATTCATTTCAAAGACAGTCAGTACAAGGGTGGGTTTCAGTCCGGAAGGAGTCCAAAGGATCGCGAGTTCCAAATTTAAAAAAGCGTGGCCGTTCTCTTAACTATACTTTCTCCAAAGAAATAAAGGCATCTGGAGGAGAGGCCCTTGTTTTGATACATGGCACAAGCCTCTTAAAGAGCCTTTTCCATCTCACCTTGTTAAAAACTTTGCTTTAGGTCCCCCAGACCTTTCAGCGGAAAACTGAATGTGCAGGTAAGGATAGACCTCCTCGTAACCGCTTCATACTTCTCAGTCCTTCGGGGAGTGTTTTCTGCCCCGTTCCTTGGAGAGACATGGTGTTAAATGTGATGAAATAGGGCCGAGGAGTTTAAGCATATTGCTCCCGGTGCCTTTCTCTCTGCTTAATTGAACTTGTACTTTGACTTCAAAGGCACAGGGCTTTGGAAAGGTTTCCACAAAATGCGAAGTACAGCACACCCCCGCTTCCCAACTCGCAATCTAAGTACTTACTCCACATCAGGAAGGAGCAGGACAAGAGCAGTGCCGCCCTGCGTCCCCTTCTCTGGGCCCGTTTATTCGTTTATCGTCTGTGTACAACAAAAGAAAATCATATTACTCCGTTCTTTAGTAATTGACTTTTTTCATTCCAGTTTTATTTGCCTCCGATGACAAGGGGAAATGCCATTCTATATGAGAAAATTGTCAAATTGTTCCGTATTGATCAGGAACAAGGCCAGTATTGATCTCTGAGACTGCTGTGGCTTTCTCTCGTTGGAATAGTTCTTTTCCAATGGGAATGTCATGGGCAGGTAGTGGGGCAACGTTCAGTCTCAGAGGTTCAGTCACTTAGCATTAGTAAGTGCTGTGCATTTAACAGAACCTGCTATTGAAGCTCAGACTAAGGAAAGACTCTTCACCATGTGGTCCTAGGCATTTCATTCTAATGTGCTAGGAAGGAAGGAAGGAAAGGACTAAGAACTCCGTAAGATAAATCATAGTTTCAACAAGAAAATGTCATAAAATCAAAGGTGTAGCAATCAATCTCTACATTCATTTGAGAGAATAAATTGGGCTGCAAGTGATACATGAATATTCTATACTTATGGATTATCCAAGGGGTCCTCTTGTACCAAAGATACAGCTAACACATGAAAAATTATAACACTGTCGTACCAGACATTTAGCCTAAGTTTAACTATATAAGCTTATTTTATGTTGAAAGATGTTTTCTTTTGGAGCTATAGAATTTTTTATTACCTGAAGGTATAATTATCCAGCACTGTCTAGTGCCACCAAGTGAAAGGTCACATGACCTATCTACAGGGAACTAGTAAGTTATTGGCAAAGACATGATTTGGACTTAAAATTGAATTAAGACTTGTGACTTGATGACTAGAGATTTGCCCTCTATAAGCTATTTTTTCCATATGAAAAGTAGGAAGAGAGATAGGTAAGAGAAAGAGAGAACCTCTTTATAAAACTATCTGTAAAAATGTATTTGAACTTCTGCCATCACTTCCTCTCAATATAAACTCTAAATACAAACAGAGACAAGCACCCAGACAGTTGACACTAACATGGACAAAATGATGCTTCTCTGCTGGTTGCTGCAAGGACAAGAGAGTTGGGGGTAGTAATTAGTTCCTGGCCTACTTATCCATGGAAAACGCTCCAATGTGCCTTGACTCTAGGGCTGAAAACTTCTGGGTTTACCCACCTTCTTTTCCTGGTTCACGTCAGGAAGGAGCAAGCTTCATTGGGGAGAAAATAAGATGTAAACTAATAGCATGTGGTTCTCAAATCCTGATACCTCAAACTCAGAACACTGACTTCATGACGGCCTCTAAGGCAGCACGGTGAAGCATGAGGACAAATGTTGAGCGTTAAATGCACACCGACTTTAGCATGTAAATAGGAAGGCACTGGTATGTTTCGTGTAGACACAGGATGTCTTATGGAGATAGATGGGAATAGGTCAAGCAGTCTCATCTGCCAGGTTGGGGTGTGATATAGACGGGGCAGGTGGTAGGCAGTGTGTATTTAAGTTGGTAGGAACTGACTAGAGCTTCAGAGATTTCCCCACACCTGAGACACGCCTCTTCCTCCATAGGTTCCTGCCCACCACTGCCAGCAGGTAGAGCTTTGGGGCAGAAACCATTTCTTTCATTCATTCATTCATTCAACCAGTGTTTACTAAGTACCCACCACGGGGTGTGCCTTACACTGGGACTTTGGGATGCAAACCCTTCTCCTTAAGGCTCATAATTAAGTGGCAACAAATAGGCAAATAATTATTGGCAAAATAACTCAGTAAATATAGTGAAAGAGGTGGGCGCTATCCCAGAAGCTGGGCAAGGACACTCCAGGTAGGGAGGAGGTGACCTCATACTGCCTAGCGTCGCTGAGTACTTACCTGGTCTGCACTTTGTGCTAGATACTTGAAAAGCACGACCCCATCTCTTCCTTGAGCAACCCTGTGAGCCATCTGCATGGCACCGATGTGGAAACTGAGGCTCAGACAGGGACGTGTGGGTCCAAGGTCACAGGGACACTGAGCAGCAAAGTCAGCACTCAAACTCAGGATGGAGTCCAAAGCTCTCACTCCTCACACTGGGCCTTTCCAAGTTCTGTGGTGTGAAGATATAAAAAGAGCAAAAAATAAGGTATGAGAATTAACAAGACTCGTGGGAAGAACACAGTGGCAAATGAGGATCTCAAGAGCGGGGAAGCTGCCGGTGTCCTCGGATGACTATCGCATCTCCCGGAGGAAGGGGCCGAAGAGGACTCTCCTGGCAGGACTGCAGTGGCAGAGCCTGGGGTGTCAGAGCCATGGTGTTTGGAGACACCTCGTTATCACACTCTTGGGACGAATCCAGGAGCATAACCTTTTCCCTCACGTTTCAGCCCGCACCTCCCCCTGCTCCCAATCCTTTCTCTAATGTGGCTGCAACCCAGAGGCTGGTGATAGTTTCAGAGAAACATAAAGGCTCCTTTCCTTTCCTCAGTCATGCCTGGAATGCCTCTCCTTCTACAGCTTCCTTCCTTCTCTCCTCCCCACGGCCCTGAATAAAATACAGTACAATAATAACAGCACGCTAGAGTACCCACTGTGCTCTTTGTGCAAGCTTGGTTAAACAAATCACATTGACCTTTAATAAAAATGTGCCGAGTGCTTCCTTCTCTCATTTAGTATGTTAATCTGCAGGCCAAACTGCCATCAGAGCAAGCCTCATTAAGCGCACATCTGATCATGCTCCTCCCCGGCTTCAAACGCTTGCACCGTTCCACATTGCCCCCAGGATGAAGCCTGCAGAGAAGGGGACCTTCCAGGTGTGGCCTATGTCAACCTCACCTACCACATCTCTCACTGTATCCCTCCCCCTGCACCTCCTCTTCCCCCTGCATCGCACACTCCAGCCATCCGCAAGTATACACTGCTATGCTGTGTCCTCACCTCTTTCTCCAGCATGGCTCTGTCTGCCATGCCCTTGACACCCTACCCCCTGCCAGCCACACATCGATCGTCTCCCATTGTTTAAGATGCAGGTCAGGTGGGCTCCTTGATTCCTCCTTGCCTAAGTCCTCCCCACCCCAGGCAGAACTGACAGCCTCTCTCTGGGCCCAGCACAGATTTATGGCCCTGCCTCTGTGACTCCTTCTGCCTTCTCTTAATTACATCCTGCTCCTCTATACCTGGCTTAGTTCTTGAGAAACAGTAAGGGTTCAGGAACCAGTCAGAGACAAATGATGTTCCTTGGTGTTTTGATGGAAAAGCAGAAACAGTTCAATGAGAAGTGGGAGAAGGTCCTTCCTCTTAGTGTTGGTCTCTAAATCCAGTTTGACCAAGCTCTCTTCCTTACCTGCTTTGCCTGGGCAGAGCCCTAGGGGGCTTCCATAACCCCATCAGAGGAGTCGGAGGCCAGGAGGGACAGGATAGAATGGAGCAGGCAGAATGGTAGTTTTCCTTACATCATTGCAAACCGCTGGTTCAGTGGATTTGTTCATAATTCAAATGACGAGCAAAGCAACGCTGAAATTAAATTTCCCTTGGGAAAGGGAAGTTTCTTATGAGAGAAAGCTAAGTGCTCAATTTCTGGAAGAAGAAATGGAAGGGGGGAGAATCTTTGGAAAATAGATTAGCAACATTAATCAGTATGGCCAGGTCAAGGTGTACTTATCACCCTAATATAGCCTACATATGTATACAGAGAGTGCCAAAAAAAAAGTATACATAATTTAAGGAAGGGAAAAACTGTTACAATTGTAATACTCAAGGTGTATTTGACTTCTGCAACTACCAGAGATACAAGATACAATATATGTGTACAAGATAACAAACAGTTTAAGATGTCGTTACAATTTTAACACAGGTTTTTCCTTTCCTACAATGTGTCTACATTTTTTCGGCATCCTCTATTTATTTTGCCACTTGTTGTCAGTCTCTCCAACGACAATGAAGGAAGGAACTACATCTGTGTCCTTCACTGACCTATCCCCACAGCCTAACCCTGGGCCCAGCATAAAGGTACTTAGTGAGTATTGTTGAATGAATGACTAACCTTGGTCTGGAGGTCAGGAGAGCTGTGTGCCAGTTCCCACTCTGCAGTCACCAGCTAGCTCTGTGACCTTGGGCAGGTTACTTTGCCTCTCTGATTTTCAGTTCCTTATCACTGGGATATTATTAAATGCCTGACCCATTCATTGGTCACAGGGAGATTTCAGCAGTATGAAAATGTTCGTATTTGCCATGTGTGCACAGTCCTCACCTTGAGAGATCACGTCAACCCCTGAAGAGTTAGCCCTTCTCCTCTAGGAGTCAGACACATGAATGAGAGAATGTATGTGAAACCCACGGGCGCGGGGAAGCCAGTCTTATCCCTCTGCCAGCTAAGGGCTGGTTCCCTGCCACGTGTCCTCTAGGTCTCCTGGATTGGCCATGGTGGCACACCAGAGAGTAAAATGCTTCTGGAGACGTCACTGGGGTACAGAGAGCAATTGGCGGCATGGAATAGATGGGCTACCCAGGGATAGGAGCAGAGGCTGAGAAACGGAGAGAAAAATGGATCAATCCTTAGGGAACTGCATCATGTAGAGAAGCGGGTAGAAGATCAGAAGTCAGCAACAGAGCCTGAGAAGGAACATCCAGAAAAATAGAAATAATAGAAATAGAAATAACAGAAATAATCCTTATGGCGTTTTGGAAGCCAGGAGAAGAGAGCGACAGTGTGCTAGAAGACAGGAAGAGAGGCCCTGGGGAGAGGAGGAGAATGAGCGATCCCCGTCAGTTTATTGGGGGTTTTTTTTTATGTCTTAATTTCTTGAGATTTGAAAACACCAATACGTTACTATTTGGTGAAAATATAACCAATGTGTTGCATTAAAACAATTAAAAGCATAATCGCCAGGTCATGGAAGAAGCCCAAGTGCCCATCGATCCACGAATGGATCAACAAACTGTGGTATATGTACACCATGGAATACTATGCAGCCATTAAGAAGGATGGAGAATTTACATCCTTCATGTTCACATGGAT
>CAUYTI010036620.1:0-41719 GCA_963575145.1 Galago senegalensis | reverse complement strand
CAGGCGCCCGCCACAACGCCTGGCTATTTTTTGGTTGCAGCCATCATTGTTGTTTGGCGGGTCCGGGCTGGGGATTTGAACCCGCCACCTTAGGTGTACGTGGCTGGTGCCTTAGCCGGTTGAGCTATAGGCGCTGAGCCTTACATACTATTTCTTAAGAATCTCTTGTGTGCCACCTTTACACTCATTATTTCTGATGTCTACTACAATGCTTCAAGTAGATATTATTCCCATTTTAAGGATGAAAAAACTGAGCCACTAAGAGCTTAAGTGACTTGGTCAAGGCACATCTCTAAAAATAGATTGAGCAGCTGGAATTCAAATCCAGAATTGTCTGGATCCAAAACTTGTGTGTGTCTCTGATATATTATTTGATAGCTGAAATTTCAGTGGAATTTCCAGACACTGAAGGAGATAAATCCAAGGTATGAGTTTGAACCACTGACGAAAGGCCAGTTGAGATTCATGATCCAAATGGCCTCCTTGTAAGTTTGCAGACTCAATGTGTTCAGAGTCTGGCAGGGAGGCTGGTATCCCAGAGCTGATTGGAATGCCCCAATCCAAAGGCACTGGGGGCATATCCATCCTCAGAAAACTGGGTTTTTGTTTTCAAAGAAACTGTTCATAAATGTTTCATTAGCTTCTGCACACTGCCTTCTCATATTTCAGATTATAGTACCCCCAAATTATGCCTGTACATCAAAAGGTGACACCTGAACTAAGCCAGAAGCTCAGGGAGAATTGCTTGCCTATACTCTGATTACATACAGGTGTGATGGTGAAGGACCATGGACTTTGTTCCTCTTCAGCGTGCCTTCCCTGGGGGGCGGGGGGAAGGCAAGATATTCCTCTTGCTATGTATTTCCCCCTGGGGTCTTTGCATCTACCACCATATTAATTATAAGAAAGAGCTTTTGTAAATTAACAGCTATTAAATATTCCCTTTTTAAGTGATATAATTTTGGTGGTATTTAGGCAAAGAAAACTTTTAAACACACAACCTAATGGCCAAGTCTTAGCAGACTATTGACTGCTAAGGAGATGCCAAAGTCACTGGCTTTGTCCCCAGGTCTGGGATATTGTCCCATTATATCACTTGTGTGTGAATGTTTAGGCAGGATGGAAGAGGAATTCCGAATGGACAGGGAGTGAAAGAAGAGTCCAGGGCTCTGGATAGAGGCTTGGAGAAGGAAAGGAGTTGCTTCTCTGCTTGGCCTTATCCAACAGAGCAAGCTCCTGAATTTGGATATTGTAGGAGGATGAGGCTTAGCTCTAATTCTCTCTCTCATTTTAGTTCTGGCATAGCTGGTCACAACTCTTTCTAATGAAATTGCCATTTTTAATTCTGACTTTTATTGGGCAAAATACAGACTTTTGACATTATTCATTCTTTGGCAAAGTCTGATAAACATGGCTGACATTGTTGGAATTGGCTGGAAATTTGTATTTGAATAGAAATTTTAACAGTGCTTTGTATATTTGTAGTGGTAGACATTCAATAAATATAGATGTTGATCAGATAATTTCCTCTTTAGACTGTTAATTTCACAAGGGTAGGGATATTTTGCTGTGATGTTTTTTAACCACTGAATCCCTAGTACTCAAACTAGGACCTGGCATACAATATGCGTTCATTAAACACTAGTTGGATGAATGAGTTCTAACCCAATCAGTATTTATTCATTACCTGTCAATGTGAAGTCAACACTACAGCATGGGTTTGAGAATCAAATGTGTGGTTTAGTTATGTTATCAACCCATCGTGTGATCTTGAGTAAATCTTTTGACATTTCGAGTTAATTTTCTGTTTTTGTAAAATAAAGGTGTTGAGTTAGATAGATGGCTATAGTTAAAAAGTCTATAGTTTAATTATTAAGCAGACAAATTACATTTGAGCAGAACATTGCTATTGACAGAATGGTGGTGTACAAATTATCACATGTTTGTAACTATCCTTATTATATCCATTTTATGAGTGTTAATGTGTTACTAAGTGTTATCTCACTCTTATAGGTATAGAAAATGAAGATTCAGAGAGATTAAGCAATTTGGGACACTAGAAAAATAAGGGGATTAAAACTAAGGTCATTTGACTCAAAATCCAGAGCTCATTCATCTCTAGAACACTGAATATTGGGACTTGAGGGTGAGGCTGCTTTTGGCTTCAAGTAAGAGAAAAGCTAAATGATGGTGGCTTAAGTAAAAAGGGCACATATGATCTTACCTAGCAAGTGTCCAGAGAAAGAGAGAGGGCAGCTTCAGGGCTGTTCCAAAACTCAGTATAGATCCAGGGACTTTACATGTTTCCACTCTGCCACCCTCAGCCCATTAGTTATGTCACTAGAGTCACCCTGATTATGATGTGGCTGCAGGAGTTTTGGGTGTTAGTCAGGCTCTACCATATCCATTATCCAAGGGGAGGTGGTTCCTTGTGCACTTCTTTTTATCAGTTTTTCTGGAGGGTCCATCAGTCTTTCCATCAGATTCCACTGGTGAAGATTGGGCCATGTGCCCATGCACTAGCTGCAAAATTTCCAAGAATGTATGCATTTGGAGTCTTCCTTCTCTGTAATGGGAGGTGGGCTTTGCCATCATAGAAGGAATGGAGGAGTTGTGTGTGCGTGCATGCATGTGTGTAGTGGGGAGGAACAGCTGTTGGCTAATCAAGCAAAAGTGTCTTTCAGAATATGTCAAATTGAATTGTAATTATTGCTACAATAAACCTTTCATGGGGGTTCAATGACATTATTTAAGCTGTGGCTGATTTTAGGCAATCTTTTTTTTGGCCAGGGTTGGGTTTGAACCTGCCACCTCCGGCATATGGAGCCAGTGCCCTATCCTTTTGAGCCACAGGCTCTGATCAAATTCCAGAACAAGAAAAGTTGTTAGATAATTCTTTATAGCGTGTGTTGTTAAATATTAGTCCTTACTGATGCAGCTATGAGGCATCTCATCTAGAGCAGGCATACCTTTGTGCAATAAGCAAGCTTTATGCTGGTTCAGGTAGCAGGTGGCAAAGTGGTGGAGAGTATGTGTTCTGGGACTCTAAATGTTTGGATTTGAACCCTGGCTCTGCCATTAAGTAGCCAAGTATACCATTTTCTACCTAAGTTTCCTTATCTATCAAATGAAAATAATGATAATACAGCCTACATAAACTTGTCGTAAGGATAAAATAAGGAATATATGTCAACTGCTTAGCTTCAGTACCTTGTCCCAAAGTCAGAGCTGAAAAAATAGTGACTATTATCTTAATACTTAGTGAAAATATATTAGAGAATATCCTTAAGTAATGGAAAGCTTTTTACTTAGAGTGTAATGATTTTGAGCCCAAGCTCCATCACTTTCTGATTGTGCAAGACCTTAAGGTTGCTAGGCCTTCTGTTCTTGTCTATAAAATGGGAATAATCATTCCTCAATTGCCAACCTATAGAGGGCTGTTGAGATGGTGTTTGTGAAAGCACATTATGAATGTTAACATATCACCCAAGTGCAGAGTACTACTATTCTAATCAATTTACTTGGAGAAAAAGGTAACTTCTTATCTGTTGATAAGAACTCCTACACCGGGGGTTCAATTCTTCACATTCTTGGCAATGCTTATTATTATCTATTTGATTCTATCCATGCTAAGTGAGTGTAAAGTGTATCTCATGGTTTTTGATTTGCATTTCCCTGATGGCTAATGGTATTGAGCTTTTTTTTTTTTTTTTTTTTTTAGAGACAGAGTGTCACTTTATCGCCCTTTGTAGAGTGCTGTGGCAGTGTCACACAGCTCACAGCAATCTCCAACTCCTGGGCTTAGGTGATTCTCTTGCCTCAGCCTCCCAAGTAGCTGGGACTATAGGTGCTTGCCACAACACCTGGCTATTTTTTTTGTTGCAGTTTGGCTGGGGCCAGGTTTGATCCCGCCACCCTTGGTATATGGGACCGGCACCCTACTCACTGAGCCACAGGTGCCACCTGTATTGAGCATTTTTTTGTGTGCTTATTGGCCGTTGCCCTGTCTTCTTTGGACAACTGTCTATTCAGATCCTTTGCTCATTTTTAAATTGAGTTGCCCTTTTTTTTTTTTTTAAATTAGGTTGGCGTTCTTCATATATTCTGGGTATAAACCCCTTATCCAATAAATGATTTGCAAATATTTTTTTCCCGTTCTGTGGGATGTCTTTTTACTTTCTTGGTGGTGTCAAAAACATTTTAAACTTTTAATAAAGTTCAATTTATATGTCTTTTTTGTTGCTTGCATTTTTGGTGTCATAGCTAAGGAACTGTTGCCCAATCCAAAGTCATGAAGATTGATGCCTATGTTATCTTTAAACAGTTTTATAGTTTTAGCTCTTAGATTTAGGCCTTTGATCCATTTTTTATTGGTATGTAGTTCACATACCACAACATCCACCATTTAAAAGTGTACAGTTCAGTGGATTTGAGTATATTCACAAGGTTGTGCAACCATCACCACTATTTAATTTCAAAATATTTTCATCATCCTGGAGTCAGTCCACACCTATTAACAGCTACTCCCCATATCTGACATCTCTGATCCATTTTGAATTAATTTTTGTGTATGATGTGAGAGAGAGGTCCAACTTTATTTTTTTGCACGTGAATATCCAGTGAAAAAATGACTCTTTCCCCATTTAGTTGTCCCATCATTCTTGTTGCGATGCTGTTTACCTTTTCCACTCTCATTCTTAATAAGTGTGCAGTGGTAGTTCCTGGAGGCTGCATGGAGTGTGATATCCCAACACACTGACCGGAAAAGCACACGTGAGAATTCAGCTCTCTGTTGAGTCAGACATTAAAAATAGTTGCAAAAATGAAAAACAATGACACTTTTATTGCTAAATTATTTTTTATAAAGTATAGCCACTTTTTATAAAAATAGGTCATTTGTATTGATGTGTCATGGGTTTATAATTATTTTTTTAAAAAGCAGTATTTGAATATTTAAAAAAATTCTCAGAAAAAAATATATACAACCCATATAAACAAAATCTTTGTAGATCCTCAACTGTATAAAGGAGTTATGAGGACAATACTTAAGAATTGCTGGGTTAGGTGACTGTCTATTTGCTAAACCTTCTGAAAAAAGAAAAACAAAAAACAAAACCTCAAACCTAAATAAAACTTCCATGCATCTTGGATTTTCAGGGTCACAAGTTACAATACTTGGAATGATATCAATTAAATAAAAGCACCAAGTATGTAGATGGAAAATGTGTATGTGTATGTCTAGAATTCTTACAGGTGTGGGTGTGTGTCCCAATGTTAAAAGTTAAGGACAAGACCAGGCTCACTGCAGTAAGCATTTCCAAATCGCACTTGCTCTTCAGCTGAATCTTAACTCTTAAAGCTCTAATAATGATAGAAAGCCATTTCTTTCTTTGAGACCCCTCTTTTTAATTAAGCAAAATGTACAGCAAGTACGCATTAAGTGTTTAACATGTAAACTGTTTGAGTCAGGCTGATTAGTCACTTGAATTCTTAAGCTGTTACTTCTTCTGAGTAGGCATTTTGGAAAAACTGAAAGCTGCTGCAGGAATGGAAATATCAGAATTTATCCCATGGAGAGTTTAACATGAGAGAGATTCACAGGGTGTACGTGCTAGCATTGGGAAGAGAATGGCCGTCTTTCAGTTCCCATCTTGAGTAATTTCAGGTTGCTCCTCCCATGCAGTAGCAGACAGCCCGGTGGAGAGTGCAGAGATGGGAAAAAGCAATGGGGTTATGGGCAGAAGCCATTAGGGCAGATTTTGCAGCTGAGGCTTGAACATGATTCAGACTCCAGCGAGTCAGCATTAAGCTCTGAGAGGGGTTTGTGTTTCTCAGTCCCTGATATTTCTGTGTATCTTCTGAATTCTTATCCAAATGCAGATTCTGATTCAGAAGGTCTTGGGAAGGGCCTGAAATCTGGCATTTCTAACATGTTGGTCCTGCTGGTCTGTGGACCACACTTGGAATAGTAAGGCATTAGTGGAATTGATGTCTCCTAATAATATTCTTAATTTTCTTGTCGTATGGAGACTATTCCTTTTTGGCCTTATCTCTCCCAGGAGTGCCTCACCTGCCATATTTATTTCAGTGGATGTGAATGAGTGAATGAGTAAATGGATAAAGATATTCAATCTGGCATGGCTATCACAGATATACCCAAGTGCTGAGTAGATGCTGTTGCTGGGAATGGTTTGACATGCTTCCCCCCAAGGATTTCCAATGATGGCAATTCTGATGAAATGTTGACTACCCATGAGAGCACATAGGGGTCTGGACTTAGCAACTGCCTTCTTGTCCCTCTGGGCCATGCTTTCCACCCTTGTTTTCCTGTACCCTGGAGTCTTGGTGGCATTGCTGAGGAACTCTGGCAATATCTCAGCACAAACAAGTCATTGTATATAAGCCAGGAGTACCTGGAAGCCCCCAGAGGCATAGGGGACCCAGCTGTTCTCACTTGTAGAAGTGATCCTGCGGGACTTGGAGGACAGTTCAAAATGCATTCTAGTTGTAACATAAGCTCTGGAGCTGTTTGCTTTGCTGACTTTGCTTGAAGGCACAGGATGGAAAGGAGAGGATCACTTTAGAAAAAAGAAAAAAGAAACCTATTCTAAAAAGGAAGAACATTTGTATAGATCAAGCAATTACGGTTTTCAAAAATGAATTAAAGCTTTTTGAAATCATGTCAATCTTATTCAATAAACATTTGTTAAGTATCTTCTATATGCCAAGCACAGAGCTGGAAACTGGAGATATAAAAGAAAGTGAAATCAGCCATCAAGAAGTTCACAGTGGCTCGGCGCCTGTGGCTCAAGCGGCTAAGGCGCCAGCCACATACACCTAAGGTGGCAGGTTCGAATCCCCAGCCTGGCCCACCAAACAACAATGATGGCTACAACCAAAAAATGGCCAGGCCTTGTGGCGGGCGCCTGTAGTCCCAGCTACTTGGGTGGCGGAGGCAGGAGACTTGCTTGAGCCCAGGTGTTGGAGGTTGCTGTGAGCTGTGATGCCATGGCACTCTACTCAGGGGGATAGCTTGAGGCTCCATCTCAAAAAAAAAAAAAAAAAGAAGAAGCTCACAGTAAGTTGAGGAAAGAGACAGGACAGTAATATGAGGATACAACGACAGATATAGAGACAGGCAGGTGTGTGCAGGTGGAGGAGCAGGAGGAGGCATCTGCATCAGGCTGGGGCATCAGTCAGTATCTCTGGTATAGACGAAACTTGATTAGTAGTTAACAGACTTGTGGAAGTCATCACCTCTTCCAGAAAAGGTGATCAAAAGTAGGGTGATCCTTTGCTTGCTTAGTAGAGAATCCTGGGCATGAAGTGGCATGACTGGATGTGGGAGTGAAGGAAGGGAGAATCGCGCTGAGCTGCTTGGTTTTGTGATGGGGTAATGGTGATGCCCTTCCAGGGCAGACCTGGTCACATAATTTATGTGGCCCACTGTGAAATGAAAATGTGGGTGGGCTCCTTATTCAAAAAATTATTAAGAATTTCAAGGTGGCAATAGCAGACCATAAAACAAAGTACCGGGTCCTTCCAAACACGCTGGGGAGATAGATTAAAGGAGGAGCAGACTCGGGGAGATGGGAGTTCCACTTTGGCTGCATTGACTTTGAGGTGCCTGTAGGGCATCTGAGTGGAGAATTCTCAGTAGACACTTGGATATAAGGAATGAAAGTTTACAGAGACAGAGGCCTGGCAGACAGACACAGATGAGAATCTTTAACATCCTTGCAAGTGGTGGCAGAAACCATGTGATATGAATAAAACCACCAGGATGCGTCTCCCCTTTTTGGTCTATGTTTCTGCTTGGAGCATCCCTGTAGAATCAAATCAATGGATTCTGACCTCTGGAATTCTTTCCAAGAATATTTTATCCGTTTTTCTTTGTTAGGCAACTCTCACCTAAACAAGAGCTGGTCTCTATTTTCTTTCACAAGTAGGGCAGCCAAACCAGGAATTCAGTGGAGAAGCATTTTCCTGTCCTTAATCCTTGTGTCCTAGGTTGGACTTGCACATGAAAAAGACCTTTCTCAGCTTTAAACTTCTGAGTTTCAAAGCATAGGGTTTCCACTTGAGGTAAGTTTCTCTTTGAGACAATGTCATGAACATTAAGTAGATAAAACCTTTTAAAATCCTATCAACATGCTACAAAATTAAGCATGTTATATGAGAAGCAGCTTTGCAAGTTTTGCTTTGATAGTTTATCTTTTATTTAATAAAGTAGAACCTTTGTAAGATGACCACCTGAGAGACTGTAACAAACTGATCAGCATATGGAGGTGGTCAACATAAGGAACTAGGCTTATTGAGCTGATAGGTACATGTGGTGCATGTCTAGTTCATGAACATTAGGTTAACTTGAGGAGGTGGTCATGGAGGGTGGTAGTTAACTATGGAGGTTGTACTATATTTATTTAAAACTCAGCTATAGCCTATGGAAAATTCTGTTTTCTACTTAGTTCCCAGGGGGATATTGTTAATATTAATTAGAATAATCCAAGTTCTATAAAATTACTCAAAGAAATAATCTAATGTTAGTAATGGAATAACTTGAATCTTAGGTATGCAATAGAGTTTTGTTTGAATATGTCTATGTATTATGTTAAAATTTGAAATATGATTATTCTGTAGCAGGGGAAAGCAATTAGCATGCTAACAGATCAGGGTTTGGCTAATTATCTTTCGCCTCAGAAGTATAATCTATTGCTTTAAAACTCTAAGGCCTTCATGGGAACTGTTGATCTGCAAAGTCAAGATTGACTGAACCAAGGTCTTTGAGCACAAACTGAAAATTCAAACACAATCTCATTTACTGATGGATGTCATGATTAAATTATGTCATCTTAAGAAGTCAGTAACTAGTCTTATTTTATTTTATTTTTTTTTTGAGACAGAGCCTCAGGCTGTCCCCCTGGGTAGAGTGCCATGGCATTACAGCTCACAGCAACCTCCAACTCCTGGGCTCAAGCGAGTCTCCTGCCTCCGCCTCCCAAGTAGCTGGGATCACAGGCGCCCGCCACAATGCCCAGCTATTTTTTGGTTGCAGCCGTCATTGTTGTTTGGCGGGTCCGGACTGGGGATTCGAACCCGCCACCTTAGGTGTACGTGGCTGGAGCCTTAGCCGGTTGAGCTATAGTCGCCGAGCCAACTAGTCTTATTAATAGAAGAGAGAACAAAAACCCAATTTACTAGCTGGCTAATAATTTTTCCTTGCTGTTTCTAGCTAATGTTACTTTTTGGCTGGTCTATACATGGCTTACTGCCCATACCATGTTTCCCTGAAAATAAGACACTGTCTTATATTTGTTTTTTCTCAAGAAGACACATTAGGGCTTATTTTCAGGGGATGTCTTATTTTTATTAAGTATAATACGACAACCTGCATTTATTCAAATACAGTTAAGTCATCTTCTTCTGGAACCTGACAGGGGGAGCTGACCTTGTTGGTTGGGCTGGTGCTAGTGATGCGTGAACTCCTTTCCCCTAGCCATTCGCATGTGGGCAATAGGATGCCTGCCACCATGGTTACCTCACATGCACCCACAAGTGCCAACAGCTTAGAGAAAGGAACTGTGGCAGATAAAAGGTATTCTAGTCTTCCTTACTATCTGCACTGAAATGCAGGGTGTGGCTATGCAGATACGCTACATAGCCATGCCCATCACTAGGTCTTATTATCGGGGTAGGGCTTATATTTAACAAATGCATAGAAATCCTGCTAGGGCTTATTTTTGGGTAGGTCTTATTTTCAGGGAAACACAGTAGTTCTGAAAATAATGCTAGTCCATTTGGTCTATAGGTTATGTAGGTGTTATGGTAGTGTTGGGGATTTATTGGTTCTTTGTTTATCAGCAACGCTTATCTTTGCTTTTATTCCTTTTGATATCCTTGAGTAGTATAATAATAATTGTATCAGCTGGTTAATTAAATTAGATCCAGATCTCATATTTAGCAAGACTAGGATGGGTTATTGTGTCTTGAGATTTAGATTTGCTCCTCATATACTAAATGCTACCTTAATTTTCTTTTTGAATCTTCTTGGTAGTCTAAATGATATAAAACTTTCCTTTCACTGACAACTTCTTTAATAGCACAAGAGAAAAGCCATACACTGGTCATGCTTCTGGATAGCAAAAGCATACTGAGGTCTAAACACAGTTTAAACACAGGTTTAAACTGAGGTCTAAACACAGGTTAAACACAGTTTAAATTCTTCCCTGTCCACTTTTTTTCAGTAATGTGTGGTTGAATGTATATATAAAGAAAGGTTGTAATCAATTTATCATGGCTACATTTTGCCATCCAAAGTAACTAGATGATTGAAAGATATCGCCCCTTTCGCTTTACATGTTTGGCATGATAAAGATATTGCATGTATGGCCTGGCGCCTGTGGCTCAAGTGGCTAAGGCGCCAGACACATACACCCGAGGTGGCGGGTTCGAATCCAGCCTGGGCCCGCCAAACAACAATGACGGCTGCAACCAAAAAATAGCCAGGCATTGTGGCGGGCGCCTGTGGTCCTAGCTCATTGGGAGGCTGAGGCAGGAGACTCGCTTGAGCCCAGGAGTTGGAGGTTGCTATGAGCTGTGAGGCCATGGTACTCTACCCAGGGGGACAGCTTGAGGCTCTGCCTCAAAAAAAAAAAAAAAGATATTGCGTGTGGTTTGAAATTAGCTCCCAAGAAATTGTGAAGAGAGGGAAAAAAAAGGAAGAATAATGTTAATAGTATTTTCTATCTATTCTCTAGGGTAATTTTAGCTCTAATGTAATTTACCTTGCAGTTTTGAGATCAACTATGGAAGTGGAAATCTTAGCAATCCCAGAACAGAGGACCTCTAGAAAAATATGAAAACCGAGTGTTTTTTAGTGAGGCACCAGCCACAGTCTTGTCAAGCTCTCTTTGTTTCCAAGGCTTAGGCAGAAGAGAAATAACATCTCAGGAGTCAGGGGTGGAAATTCTTTCATGCCACCTGGATCCTTGTCAAGGATAACTCCACCTCCTGTGTTTCCAACCCTCAAGGGACAAGTATTTCTGCCGATGGTCATGGCACAGGGCACCTTGACTGACGTATTTTGCCTCCAGGTTTGGAGACAGTGTTTCTCCACCAGGTGTAGATGGCATCTTCTTGGTTCAGTGCTGATTAAAAGAAAAAAAGGAGGAAAAGTGGTGTAGTAATTCAAGGGCAGCGGTGAAACCTGAGTTTGCAGCGCCAGCAGCAGTGGTAATTTGAGAATAGCAAATTAGAAGAACAAAGCAGATTTTAATCATATGCCACAGAGAGGAAGGTGGTTTAGGTTTATCTCTAAATTGTAACTCCATTAGAGAAAGGAAGGCTTTTCATGCTATTATCCAATATATATTGTTAAAGATTTCTCTCTTCCTTTCCCCAGGCTTTCTTTAGTGTACTCATGTAGGAAATGGTAGCCTTTTTCTCCATTAGTGTATTGAGCAGTTGTTAAATATAAAACATTTTCTTGGTATTTCTGGAAATGAGGGCAGGGAGGGAGGGAACTTGCCCTTTTGGGAGATGCCAGTCTGAAGGCAGAACTGAAGACCTGAGAAAGTGTCTCCACTCATTCATCCATCCATTCGCTCCTCCATTCATTCACCAACCCACCCATCCACTCATCCAGTCTTCCATTCACTCATCTATGGACTCTCCATTTACCCACTGGCCATGTATCCACCTGTCCCTCTGCTCACCCATCTACTCGTGCATCCGTCCATCCATCCATCCATCAAACATAGAGTACCTCTGTTTGGGACTGTTCTAGGTAACAGAGATACAAAAGGATAAATGGGGGTCATGGAGTGTAGTACAACTTTTGGGGGTGGGAGACAATTCTAAGATGGTCTTTATCTAACAAATGCAATCAGTGTAACCTAGTTCTTTGTATCCTTAATGAATCCCCAACAACAACAACAACAACAACAACAACAACAAATAAAATAAAAAGTTTAGGGGAAAAGAAAGCCATAACAGGGTCTTGCCAGTCTAGTAGAAGAGATGGACATATAAACAAACTCAAGGTGGTATTCTCATGTCAAAAAACAGCAGGATGTCATTGGAGATTGTAGAGGGGTCACGCAGAGTCAGAGTGTGTCTTGGGGGAAGGTAGTAGCTATCCTCCCAAGTTACTACTTTCTTTTAAATATATATTGTTATGGTTTAATTATTTCTATTTTTAACATTTTTATTGTGGTAAAATATTTATAACCTAAAATTTACCATGTTAGCCATTTTTAAAGTGTACAGTTTGGTGGTATTATGTAATTCACATTGTCATGCAATTATAATCACCTTCCAAAGATACTGTTTCTTGAAGAATATCCTTTGAGATGGATCACTAATATTTTCTCACTCACATCTAAAGTGTGAATAAGAGTACCTTTAAGAACTTTGTTCTTTTTCTTGCAAATATCTCAGCAAAAATTATACCTTGCTATAAAATGTGATTTTAAGACAAGTCACATACCCGTTGCCCTGCTTCCTACCACATTTTTCACCCCCCAATTATTTTCTGTATAGACATGTTAGAACAGCCAGGGGGTGGGGGTGGGGCTCCTAGTCCAGCCTGGGAGGGCCAGGAAGACTTAACTGGAGGAGATGATGTCTGAGTTGAGTTTTAAAGACACAGTAGACATTGTTTGGCCAATAAATTAGGAGAATATGTTGACAAGGGGTACAGTTAGAGAAAGGAGGACATTCTAGTAGAAGGCTGAGAATAGGACTAGATGGTGTTTATGGGAACTTAAAGAAATGCATTATACTGTTATACATCAACAGGTCCATATAATGTAGTGGGGAGTTGTCAGTTACCTGGTCAGACTATGCAGACCCGGGAGTGGATGGTCACAGTCTAGAAAACAATATGGCCCCTGTTAGTTGGTGAATGATTAATATGACTTCATTGAGGCATGGTTCATATAGGCCAAAATGACCTGAAAAATTGTTTTGCAAGACTGGCTTGGCTCTAACTTCCAAAGTCAGAGGGTAGAGTCCTTGGGTGTTTTGTCTTGAGCTTTGATTCAAGCTGGACAGCACTGATACACAACAGTTTCACCATCACAAAGGTTCTATCAGGCAACATAAAATATATGTGTTTTTATTCTCAAAGAGGATTTAGAAAGTTGGAAAGGATTTTAGATTTTTAATCTAATGCCTGAATCTTTCTTAGGAGCATTTGAAGCCCAGAGAAGGGAAGGGACCCACTTTACCTGATGAGTGACAGATGGGATTGAGGTTTTCATAATTCTTTCTACTTCATGATAAGGCATTATTATGTGAGCTTGGTTAATGCCATTGTGTTTTCTCTTTGTATCTAGAGGTAGGTGATACAACAATTAAGAAGAAGGAAAGTAACTCCTAAATTTGTAATTATTGATAAATAAAGGACATCTCTCAAATCAGCAGTTTCATTTATTTTGGCTGTAATACCTTTTCTCTTTAATGGTATTTATACAAGCCCATAGGAAAAATTCAAATAATACTAAAGAGTAATTATGAAAAATAACTGAAAATAGTGAAAAATAAATCCATCCTCTTATACCTGATTCCAGATGTGTTCCTCAGAGGTTAGGATTCTCTGCAGATTTTTGGGGTGGAAATTTCCAGAATTTTCATTTTCCTTCCAGGAAACAATATTGATCACCATTTTTAAGGGAGTTATACTAACTCCCTTGAGGTGTGGTTTGTATGGGCCAGGATGACCTGGAGACATGTTCTTCTAGAGCTAGAGGCAGGGGGCAGTGAGGCTTCTGTCTTGGGTCCGAATGCTCCAGGAAATGGTGGTGCCCACTTTATATTCATGTTTCTCTAGCTCCTTTATTCTCTTTGGTGGTTTGTATTTGGGCCTGAGGTTGGAAGTCACTCCCAGTGTTTTGGAAGTGTCTTCACTGCCTCTTCTGCGGCAGCATCTTATTTCCCTCCGTTGAATCGTGACTGGAATAGATGAAGACTCTCCCGCGCCCTTCTCTTTCTCTGCTCGCCTCCACCTCTCGCAGGCTTTGGATGTCTTCAAAGAGGATCTTTCCTCTCAGGGGCCCTGTTTAAAATTCTACTATTTCAGTGATGTGTGAAGAACAGTCAGAGATGCTGAAAGACATCTGATGTGTGAGATTCCTCCCAAGGAGCAGTGACTCTCTTACATCCCTGAGGACTCTGGAGAGTAGGGGGCAAGAAGAAAGGAAGTCTGGCCTCTGGGAGGAGGGGAGTGGGGGGGGGTTGGAGGGAGGCCTGGAGAGTCGCTCGGATAGTACACCCTGAATGTGCTGGGTGTGCGTATGACTGCGGTAGTCCCTGTGGTCATTCCCGCAAGAGGGTTTAGAGAGGCTTTGCAATCAATGAATTGATCAGCCAGTAAGCATTTGCTAAACCAACAAAACTTTAATGCCCAGCACACACACTGTGTGGATCTTTTTCCTCAAGTGATGCTCCAGCCACTCTCAATCGCACTGCCCTCTGTCCCTTTTTCATACATTTATCTCTGTTTATTAACCTGCTCATTCATAGTGTGCTTGCTTGTTATCTGTTTTTCCCCACAGACTGGCAGCTCCCTGGCGGCAGGGATGCTCCTGTGTCCCAGAGTCTGCAACACTGTACAATTCAGTAGAAATATTGATTAGCTCAGGGGTGGTGGCTCAAGCCTGTAATCCTTGTATTTTGGGAAGCCAAGGTAGGAGGATTGTTTGAGGCCTGGCATTTAAGACCAGTTTGGGTGACTTAATGAGACCTTGTCTCTACATTTAAAAAAAAAAAAAAATTAGTTGGGCCTGGTGGTACCCAGCTACTTGGGAGGCTGAGATAAGAGAATCACTTGAGCCCAGGAATTTGAGTTTGCTGTGAACTATGATGATGCCATGGCACTCTAGCCTGAGTGACAGAGAAAGACCCTCAGATTAGTTGAAAGAATAAATAAATGAACACATTTTACTAAATAATAACAACAGCAGCAACAGTGATAGCTACTCTTAGTGTAGAACTTGGTATGTGCCGGTCCCCATGCTAAACACCTTGTATCTGATTTAATCCTCAAAAGCAGCCCTAGAAAGTGGGATTAATGTCCCTATTTTACAGGTGAGGAAAATGAG
Organism: Galago senegalensis; assembly: GCA_963575145.1. Taxonomy (NCBI): domain Eukaryota; kingdom Metazoa; phylum Chordata; class Mammalia; order Primates; family Galagidae; genus Galago; species Galago senegalensis. The sequence continues at coordinate 26,618 of CAUYTI010036620.1, read as the reverse complement.
CCACAGAGATGCTGGGTCTTCTGTCCCAAGTCACATAGCTAGTAAGTGGGAGACTGAGATGTGAACCTGAGTCTTTCTAAGAGCTCAACATTTAACAAATTAAAGTGTAATTTCTAGAGATGTCAACTTTGAGCTATAATTTCAGAAAGAATCCCTGCAAAAGGAGCAGTTTTCTGCCTTGTGGCTGAGTGTCACTGGTTGGGAGTGAACTGGACAGGTGCCCTCAGGAGTTCAGCTGGGGCGCCCTCAGCCCTGCCAACACTGTACCATGGAGCACTTTTAGCCCCGATGTGGGTTTTTGGTGGATATTTTGAGCAGTTGTGAATTATTTAGGTGTTGAGGCAGACATTCCTCACATTGAATCATAACTGAAAATTGTGCTGGAGTGAGAGCCAAGAGGTTCAGCAGCTATTTGTTTTTTTTGCTGTTAATGAATGGGGTAGAGAAAACAACCCCCAACCACCAGCCGTATGTTTCACCTTTTGGGTGTTCTTTCCTGGCACTCCAAATGGCCCCCTGGCGCTTGTGAGCGTTTTTATTTTTATAGTATCATATTTTGCAAAACACCTGAGAGCCACTTTCACCATTCTGGGTGCCCGGAGAGCACTCCATTTGATCCATTTTCCTAGCAGGAGAGCTTAAGCCAAGAGAAATAAGAGGCCTAATGAGCCCTCTGGGCTCTGCGGACTCCCTCCTTCTGGGGCCTTCTCTGAGCCTCACGGCTTCCCTCCTCCTTGATTATTGTGCTATTGGGGTGTATTGATTGAGCCCATTATTGTGGATTTACACAGCACATTATATTTGTAAAATGCCTCAGATTTGTTACTAGTCATTTTCTAAGTGAGTCACTAAATAGGGAATGAGAACTTGGCAGAGTCCAGGTTGATACTCAGTGAGTTAGCCCTGGCCAGGGCAAAGATTTTAAGAGGGTCCAAGTGCCTCTTCTTAAGAGTATCAGTGCTGTTCAGAGCCTCTGAGTGAGATCTTCCCACATCCTTTTTTTTTGTAACAGCTTTATTGGAATGTAATCCACATACCATACAATTCACTATTTAAAGTGTATCATTCAGTGGTTTTTAGTATAGTCACAGAGCTGTGAATCTACCAAGATAGTCGATTTCAGAACATTTCATCACCCCCAAAAGAAGCCCCTTAATTGTTGCTCCTCCACGCCCCTATATTTCCCCCAGCCCTTGGTAACCCCTACTTTACTGTCACTATAGATTGCCTTTTCTGGATATTTCATATAAGTGGAATCACAGACATGTGGACTGGCTTCTTCCATGTAGCACAGTGTTTAGCATAATGTTTTCCAGGTCCAGTCATGTTGTAGCATGTGTCAGCACTTCATTCCTTTTCATTGCCAGATACTATTCCATTGTATGGACATACCACAGTTTGTCTATCCATTCATTGATTGACAGGCATTGTTTCTTTTGGCTGATATGAATAATGCTGCTATGAGTGTACATGTTTTTGTGTGGACATATGTTTTCATTTACCTGAGAGTAGAATTGCTAGTTGTTCAGTAACTCCAGGGTTACTCCTTGAGATACTGTGACACTGTTTGCAACATGGCTCTGCTGTGTTCCATTCCCACTGGTCATGTGTGAGGATTCTGGTATCTCCACTTCCCCACCAATAACACTGGTTATCATTTGACTTTGTTTGCAGACATCCTAGTGGATTTGACAAGTGGGTGGTTTGGATTTGCATTTCCCTGATGGCTTCCACCTGTATCTTGGCCATAATGTTTTTCCTTAGATGGTTGGAAGGTCTGTGGGGGTTTACATTTGAAAAGGTGAGAAGAGTGAGGCTCTCTTTGGAAGCACTTCTCTTCGCAGGAAGCCTCAAATCTACGGGGCCTCCTTTATGCTTGAGTCTTTTCTATCTGCAGGGCTGAGGTAGGAAGAGCATCACCTAGGACGTTGTCAGCCACCTTCAGAGTCAGCTTTCTGCTTTATAGTTCTCATTTTTAATTATCACACAATCCACAAGAAAAATGAAGATTTGAAGCAATCTGATGGTGTTTCTATGAAGACTCTGTATGTTAAGCCCATGGCACAGAGAATGTGTGTTTTCTAGTTTTCCTAGATCCCCAAAGAATGAACAGATAAGCAAAGCCCAATCTCTGGAACTGTATGTGTGTGTGTTTTTTAATTAAACTCTATTTTGAGATAATTGTAGATTCATGTGCAATTGTAAGAAGCAATGTGGAGAGATCTCATCCTTGGGGCGCTTTCGCTGGGGGAGAAAATGAAGACTTACTGGGGACTGGAAAATAACTCTGGAAAGGTGCCAAGAATCCAAACTCTCTGCTGCCATCAGCTCCTTGTTTCTCCCAGGGTGAGGACCACATGACCACACCATCCAACAACCTGCTCTTGAGGAGTGGTTACTTATTGACAGCTGCTGTTCAGCTCAGTGATTTCTTTCAGCACAGACCTAGTGGCACCACCCCTTCTCTTCCCTCTCCTCCTCATTCTTAAGCATTTGCTAATATCGAGTCTTTTTGGGTCATGGCTACTGCTCCTGCCCTTATCCTAATCCATTGAACTTTTAAAAGAAAATTGAGCCTGCTAAAGATCTTGTTTTATTTTAAACCTAGCTCATGCTGGAAAAAAATTATTCTAAATGAGGCAAAGAATGTAAATGAGCTCAGGACGGTAAAATCAGTCAGCACTGTACCTGGCACTTTGTTGGGTTTGGTGTTCTCATTGCTTCCACACATATCTATCAGGTGTCTGCTCTGTCTTAGGCACCACTGGAGATGCCAGGGATACGGCTGTGAACAGAGCACACTGGGATTTCTGCCTCAGTGGAGCTTCTGTTCTCCTGGAGGGAAACAAATGAACAAAAATAAGTAAAATACGGAGTATGTGTGTTGCTGGTAAATGATTTGGATAAAAAGTAGAGGAGGGGGCATGGTGGGAGAGAAGGGGAGTCAGGATTGATTCCATTTTTTTTTTTTTGAGACAGAGTCTCACTTTGTTGCCCTGAGTAGAGTGCCATGGTGTCACAGTTCACAGCAACCTCAAACTTAGGCTTAAACGATTCTCTTGTCTCAGGCTCCTGAGTGCCTTGAGAAGGCTGATCTTGAACTCCTGAGCTCAAGCAATCCACCTGCCTCAGCCTCCCGGAGTGCTAGGATTATAGGTGTGAGCCATTTCGCCCAGCCTTTGATTCCAGTTTTAAATGAAGTGGTCAAGGAAGACCTTACTAGGAAGGGGACATTAGTACAGGGGCTGGCTGACTTTTTCTATAAAGAGTCTGTAGTATACCTTTTAGGGTTGGCTGGCCAGCCACTCAACAACTCTTATAGTGCAAAAGCAGCCATAGAAAGTATGTAAAGGAACAAGCATGGCTGTGTGGTTGTAAAACTTTATTTACGGGGTAAATAAAGCTGGGTTTGGGGCGGGGCTGCAGTTTGCCAATCCTGAAGTAGAATAAAAACACGAAAGAGGTGAGAAACCAGGCCTTGTGGTGTCTGAGGGAAGAGCAGTTCAAGCAGAAGGCACAGCCAGTGTGAAGGCCCTGAGGTGGTTCGTGGCTGCCGTTAAGCGAAGACCAGGAAGCGTTGAGTGAACAGGCAGAGTAGAATGAGATGAGGTTGGAGTGATGATAGGTGCTAATCCCATGGGGGTTTGCAGACCAATGTCAACTCAATACATATTTCATAAGAATATTCCAAAGACTAATCTATGAACTGCTTTTTATGCAACCGAAGTATAACATGCATACAGAAAAGAATGCAAAATTGTAGGCGCACAGCATGGTGGTGCATTTTAACACAGTGAACACTCTTGGTGATAGCACCCAGGTCTAGAAACACCATGTGCCTCCACTCCAGAAGCTCCCACTGTGCCGGCTCGCAGGCTCTGCTCCCTGAGAGTGACCACCGTCCTGGCATCTGATCATAGGCTACTTTTCCCTTTGAACTTTATGTAGTTTTACATAGAAGGTGTTGTACAGAAGGGACTCCTTCGTCTTCTTGTGCTGGACATTGTGTTTGTGAGTTTTATCTTTGTTGCTCGCAATAGTGATTCTTTAGCTCTCACAGATGTGTGGGAGTTTCTTCTGTGAACTGCGTCATGATCACAGCCCACATATTCGATGGTGGTCCCATGAGATTATCCTGAAGCTGAACAGTTTACTGTCTAGTGCCATCGTAGCTGTTCTATGATGACACGTTACTCACATGTTTGTGGTGTTGCTGGTGTAAACAAACCTATTGTACTATTGGTTGTATAAAAGTCTCTAGCACATATAATTATGTGTAATAAATGAATGAGTTACTGCTTTGTGTATTTACTATACTATACTTTCACTGTTATTTTAGAGTATACTTCTTCTATTTATATAAAACTGTTAACTGTAAAACAGCCTCAGGCAGACTGTTCAGGAGGTGTTTCAGAAGAAGGCAGCGCTATCACAGGAGATGACAGCTCCACGCCTGTCATTGCCCCTGAGAACCCTGCAGTGGGACAAGATGTGGAGGTAGAAGATGGTGATACTGATGATCCCGACCCTGTGTGCACCTAGGCTAGTGTGTGTGTCTTGGTTTGCAACAAAAAAGTTTAAAAAGTGAGAAAGAAATAAAAAATTTAAAAATGGAAAAAAGATCATAGACTACAGCTATAAATAAAGAGAATATTTTTGTATAGCTGTATAATCATGTTTTAAGCTAATCATTATTATAAGAGTCAAAAGTTAAAAAAAAACGAAAGGTTTACAAAGTAGAAACATCACAGTCAGCTAAGGTTAATTTATTAATGAATAACGAAAAAATTTAAAGACAAATTTAGTGTAGCCTAAGTGTACAGTGTTTGTTGTACAGTGTTTATAAAGTCTACATAGGGGTGTCCAACCTGTGGCCTATGGGCCGCAGGCAGATAATTTGAGGACTGTTTTGCTTATATGTGGTGATAATGCTTATATGTTGTGCTATATGTTGGATATCAAGAAAAGTACGCACAGACCTTATTTTTTGCTCCTCAGTTTTTGTTGGTGTTTGTGTATTTAATGTGTGGCCCAAGACAGCTCTTATCCTTCCAGTGTGTAGCAGAGAAGAATGTCGTAGGTCTTCACAGTCCCTCGCCACTCCCTCACTGACTCACCAGGCCTGCAAGCTCCATTCGTGGCAAGTACCCTCTGAGTGTACCTTTAAAAAATCTTTTACACCGTATTCTGACTGTACCTTTTCTATGTTTAGATGCTTAGATATAAGTGTTTACCTTTGTGTTGCGGTTGGCTACAGTATTCAGTACAGTCACAGGCTATACAAGTCTCTATTCTGGGAGTAATAGGCTATCCATCGAGGTTTAAGTACACTTGATGATGTTTACACGACAATGAAATTGCCTACTGATGCATTTCTCAGAACTTATCACTACTGATGAACAATGTATGACTGAATTCCATAAGTTAGGGTTTTTTTTTTAAACTGTTGATAGTTGGCCATTACAAATTGCTTTGCTAGCTTTAACTTAAATAATAATAATAATAAGCACTTCGATATACAGAGCTAGCCATATTTAGAGGCTTTTGGAGTTTTGGGAAAATAGCTGCAAAAAAGTCTGAGAACAACCAACTCAGCCAGAGATGAGTCTTCTGAATCTCAAGAGTTCAGAGCTGACTGGTGCTGCAGCTGCCTGCAGGCTCAGCTGTATAGGGGGCACTCATCAAGAGGCAGTGTGGTTTGCACAGGTTGTCACTGGGGGACTCCACTGTCCTCTTTTCATTCCTCTAGCAAATGTCTGTCTGTTCCAGAATGAGCTCCTAGGTGGGAGAGCCTCGGGCTCTCCAGAGCTCTTTCACAGCCAAGGATCTTGGAGAACTTTCATTACCTCCATCTGTAAATTGGCTGTGTAGGAAAACTGATCTAGGGTCACAGCACTTTCTCCTCAGCTCCTAGGCAGCTCAAGATGGAGTCTATGTAGAGAAGGGACATTAGTGAACGTTCTTCATGAAGTGCTTTGGCAGCACCAGGAGCAGACGGCGTCCTGATGATTTTGAAGCTGACCTTGTTGAGAACACAGCTCTTGTGCTGAACCTGCAGACCAGGTGTAATTTGCAGCTGTAGAGTCATGAGGTGGAAATCCGATCACTTTGTTAGGAGGACCTTGGTGGCTCTCCCTTTTCTCCTCTCTCAGGCCACCTGTCCTGTTGCCCCTCTGCTCAGTGCCCCGCCCTCAACTGTAAGTCATTTTCTTAGTAAACAAAGTAGCTCTGCTGCCGATCAGGTGGCTTCAGCACTTGGCTAATCTTAGAACTCCCTTGAGTCAACAAGCCGGGGCTTAAGCCTTCGTTGTCCTTCTTGAACGCTTTGCAATTTGACCAGAAAGGGAAGTTCCCCCTGTGGATTCATTCTAAGTTGAGGAGCCCAAAGAAGACAAGTGGATAAACAGAGAAAATTAGGAGGCTGGAAAGAACAAGAGAGAAGGCAGCTTTTCAAGTTAGCAGCTCTGAGCTTTCTCACCTCTTCACAGCTTTATCCTGCATTTTACAGCCTGTCCCAAGACTGCATTTTTCTAGATTATTCCGTCACTTCTATGTGAATCCTTGCAAGATACCTCTTTCATGGTGCATTATTGTAGGAGGGGTGCTCATCTTTTCCTGTGTGGAAGAAATTCTCATGCCTGGCACAGACTAGATACATGGAAATTGTTTGTCAAAAGAGCAAATTAAAAAGTATGTCTTTAGCTTCCTGTGACAACTCTACCATCCCTTTATTCTGGAGCCCCCTGAATCCAATGTTGCTTTTCGTTTCACTCTAGCTGATCCAATCTGAGCACCCAAACATCTTCCAGAAAATTTCCTGACATTCATTCATTTCGTTTATTTATTGAATACGTAACTGTACAGGGAACTGTGAGAGGATCTTGGGATACAGAGCTGAACAATGGAAACGCACAGAGCTTATGGAGAGGCTGAGAATAAGCAAGCACTTATACAAACAAAAATCATGGCAGGCGGTGATGGAGTCTACATAGAAAAACAAAGTTAGGTAAGGGGGGTTAGAGAGAGAGGAGGTAGGGAAGAGGGACTATTCTTTAGAGACTGGTCTGGGAAGATTTCTCTGATAAGGTGAGCAGAGGCCTCAAGGGAGTGGGGAGAGCACCCTGAGTGGGTGTCTGGGAGAAGAGTATTCCAGAAAGAGCAGGTGTGGTGGTCTGGAGGCAGAGAGGAGCTCGGTGAGTGTGGGCAACATGATGGAGGAGCAGAGGGCTCGGGGAGAAGACCAGAGAGGTGGTTCTGGACAGCCCCGGGGTCCGTAGGCCACTAGAAGTACTTTGGAAGGTTTTGGTAAGAATAACACGGTCTCACCTGTGCTTTTAAAGATGATCGCTCACTTGCTATTTTGAGAATAGGCCCTACGGGGACAGGAGCAAATGCAGGGAGACCTGTTAGGAGTTGCGAGATGTGCCCTTGCCTGGTGAGGAGTCTTAGAACTCTCAAGGCCACCAGAAGGTCCCTTGGTCACTTGGGGGTGCTCTCCTTTCCTGTGAATTTCAAGCTTAGGAGATCAACACAGGCCTGGCTTTGGAGAGGGAGCTTGCAAGGACCAGGCCCCTTTCCTGAGCCCCTGAATTTCTTCCTCTCCAAGGGCTATTTCCATGGAGCAGTTACAGAACACCCTTGGACATTGTGAGCCGCACTCAGTGCACATCACCCCAGTGCCTCCTCCTGCCACTTACCTGCCAGGGCAGCCCTTTTCCCTGGGGACCAGGAGAGTGTCAGCTAGTGTTAATTACACAGGGCCTTAAGAAGCTGTCTAGTGTGACCCTTTCATTCCTGTCTGAATGAGGTGAGCCTTTTCTGTCCTTGATTTCAACTGAGGTGCTGCTCCGCTTAGACTTCTCTGGATCTGAACCCATTCGGTCCCCTTAGGTGGGAACCTGGTGGAGCTGTGGTCCTGGGGAATTGGCCATTTCAGTCCTTATATCTAGTTGACAGTGCTTCATCACTGCCATTGGGATTCTGTGGTGGTTATCATTGCTGCGTAACAAATGACCACACAGTTACTGGCTTAGAAAAAGACTCCCATTGACGAGTACTGTAGGCCAGAAGTCTGGCCAGGCATGGCAGGGCTCTAAGCTCAGGGTATCACTGGCCAGCATTCCAGTGTCAACTGGGCTACGCACTTATCTGGAAGCTCAGATAAGTGAGCTTCCAAGGTCATTCAGGTTGCTGGTAGAATCCAATCTTTTACAGTTAAATTGAAGTCTCTACTTTCTTGCTGGCTGCTGGCCAGGATTTGCTTTTAGCTTCTAGAGGTCACCACATTCCTTATTGTGTGGCCTCTCAACCTTCAAGTCAGCAGGTTTGAATCTCTCTTCTGCCATCAGCTGGGGATCACTCTCTGCTTTTACGGGCTGGTTTGTATTTGTGCCACCTAGATAATCCAGGCTAATCTCCTGATCTGACAGCTGGTTTTGCCATAGAACATACTGTGATAGCTGCGCCATGTAATAGCATAATCATGGCAGTGCCATCTCACTTATAGCTTCTCAGGCTTGGGGCAGGACATCATTAGGAGACCGTTTTAGAAATCCGGTCTACTCTGACAGCCAGGAGCGGTTGCAGACCTGCCTTTGTCCTCTTGAATGGTTTGCTTCGGTAATTACTACACTGTGATTTTGTTTCAGGACCTGAGATCCTCATTTTTCAAAGAGGCAGTTGGCATTTTGAAGATACTTGGTGTCCCGGAACCCAGCACAACCATCAGAAATCAGTGTTTAGTGTTTCTGCCTGACTTGGAATGGTAGGGGACCAAGGAAGTGATGGCCTATTATATCATTATATGACTATTAAGTGTTTCATGAAAGCTAAAATTACAAGAACTGAGATGTTGAAGACATTTCTATGATTTGATCTGAAGTTTCCTGGGTCATAAAATTGGAGGCTACCCCTCACTGTCCCTGTGCATCCACTTCTCCCCATCACAGCCAACTTTCTGGTACCATACCCGATGTGTTTGCCACCTCTTCTGGAACACCTGTGATCTCTTTCATTCCTTGGCAGGCCTGTTTATTAAAAACTTCTTCCTTCTCTTGGGCCACATTAGTTTCCTTCTGACTTTCACCCAGTGTACCCATTTAGGGTGTATAGCCACCCCAAAATGTCTCTCTGTTTGTACAATAAAATATGGTTATTCAGATATTTAGAGGCAGATATCAAGTCTCAGATATCAAATCTCTCTTCTCCAAACTAGATTCCAGGTTTGCCAGGCACCTGGCACAGCAACTTCACCTCTGATAGAGGAATCTACCTGCAGAGGCTCCATCAGGGTAGGCACCTTCTGTGCTGTACTCACTGCTGAATTCCCAGGTCTTAGCAGGATGCTTGGTACAGAGTGGGGACCAATAGGTATTTATTGACTGGGATGTGCTGTCCTTTTGGAGCTGAAGTCTAAGTGGCCCATGCTTAGCTGTTTTCATGCTCTCCCTGATTGACCTTGCCCAGTTTTGTGACCCAATCCAGGTCTCTACCTAGAAACAGTTAATGCTTTTGTCTCTTTAATCTGTCCCAGAACAAGGCACACATATAGGTAAATAAAACAAGTTAATGATTCAGACACTTGAGAGAAGTTGCTTCCATAAGTAACAAATTCTGGTGTTTGATTGAACTTGTACCTCATTTAGAGCTACAGTGGAGAGCAGGAGGCAAATTCATTACAGAGAAGAAGGGTATTAAACTGCAAAGAGTTGGTTTTCCTCTTCCCTTTCTGCTCAAGTGTGTGGAGTCAATCAATCGGATGCATCTCTCAAGGTGGGTACTGGCTGCAGGGATGAAAATGAAGCCCAGTAAGAAGAAATTCCTCCCCGGAATGAATAGGAGATGCGTTGACCTTGCTGCCTGTTACACAGCAATCGCCTTGTTACCCACAGTCAGCAAATAGGAGTGTTCCAGGTGGGTATTTGCTGTAATAGTCTAACATTATGGTTTGGTTTAAAATGCATAGTTTTTAATAATGTAATTGTCAATGTATTTGTATCATTTTTCTATGGGAAAATGTAGGTAATTGTATCTGTAAGAAATTACAAGTATATCCACTGGCTTAGTAGCTCAGTTCTATAGCCTGAATGTATTATAATGCTCCTGTGAAAGAACATTACACGTTTATAAAAATTTCAGGATGTAGCTCTGCTCTCTGAAACATTTGAGGGGTGGGGGAAAGGAAGAGCAGAGGGAGGGAAGGAAGGGGGGGTGGAGTCTTGGTGTGTGCCATGCCTTTTGGGGGCAAGACATAATTGTAAGAGGGACTTTACCTAACAAATAGAATCAGTGTAACCTGGTTTCTTGTACCCTCAATGAATCACTAACAATAAAAAAAAATTAATGGGGAACCTTACATGTATAAGAATTGGTCTTACCCCATCTCTATAACATTCATATTTCCTCCTTCCAATAGAGGTTTATACATTCCTGTGATCCGTAAAGAAGTACTGTAATTTGGGGTCAAATTTTCAGGGAACAATCTCTCATTATATCACATAAGATCTGTAGGAAAGCGATTACAGAAAACAATTGTTTATTGTTTTTAACATTGCTTGATAAACATAAGAACAACTAGATGAGTTTGTTTGCCCCAACTTTGATTTGGATGTGGTATGTTCGACATATATCATGCAAAGTAATTTTTGAAATAGAGCTCATCATTCTAGGTGGGCAATTTTAGTTCATTCTTTCTTTGTTATCTCCCCCAACAGTGTGCCTGATAACTAACTGGCAGATGACTATAAAGTGTTGAAACTGTATTAGAGGGAAGCTAACTCCTATTTTCTCTCTTTTCCTCACCTCCAAAGTCATATTTTGCTGTCTCTAGATATTTGCATGTAATTAGAGTCCAAGGAATGGATTAATCTGCAGCCTTTTTAGCCAATTACATTGACTAATTAATTGATTCTGTCATTTAGCAAACATGCTTTGGGCCTCCACTGTGTTTAGATCACAGTCCTAGAGATGGAGAGAAGAAAAGGCTCCCTAAGAGATAGAGGGACTTTACCTTTAACAAGTCTACCACTGGTTCTCAAAGTGTGGTCACACCCTGATATTGACATTGTGTGTGTCTGTGTGGGTGTATGTGTGTGCACACACCCAGGCACTGTATTCAGGCTGACAGCCTGGCATATGCCAGAGTAGGAAATGGATATTCAGGATGATTAATAGACTTTATTTAATTTTTTTCATCAGAGGGGTGGGCATTCATCAACACTCTCAAATGCTCCTACTAACAGGCTCCATCAGAGGCTAATGGGCTTTAGTTTTTAGAGTGATTTTAGGTATGCAGAAAAATTGTGCAGAAAGTACAGAGAGTTCTCTCTATCCCCTCTCCTCTACCCTGTCCCACTCTCCCCTATTATTGACATCTTGCATCAATGTGGTACTTTTGTTAGACTTGATGAACTATTATAAAAACATTATGAACTAAATGTTTATAGTTCACACTAGGCTTCACTCTTGGTTTTGTGCACTTCTATAAGTTTTGACAAATGCACAGGTCAGGTGTCCACAATCATTGTGTCATACAAAATAGTTTCTTGCCATGCTTTGCCTATTCATCCTTCCCCTTCTCCTCACTAGCCCCTGGAAACCCTTGATCTCTTTATTGTCTCCATAGTTTTGCCTTTTCTGGAATGTCACATAGGTAGACTCGCCTTTTCAGACTGACTTCTTTCTTTAGCTTTATACATTTAAGGTTCCTCCGTGTCCTGTTCTGGCTTGGTAGCTCATTTCTTTTCATTGCTGAATAATATTCCATCATCTGGAGGCACCACACAGTTTGCGTGACCATTTATCTATGGAAGAACAACTTTGTTGCTTCCAGATTTTGACAATCACAAATAAAGCTTCTATGAACATTCTGTGTAGTTCATTTGGGTAAATACCAAGAGCACTGTTGCTGGTCATATGCTTAGCTTTGTAAGAACCCGCCAACCCATTTTGCATTCGTACCAGTGATGAATGAGAGTGGCTTTTGCACCATATTCTCACCAGCATTTGGTGCTATCAGTGTTCTAGATTTTAGCCCAAAGGGTGTATGGTGGTATCTCCTTGTAGGATAATTCTTCTGTTCTGCAGAATAATTTTTAAAGGCGACCAAGGCACTTGAGCATCACAATGCACTGCACTGGGAGGCAGGGAGTGGAAGCTGGGAAATAGCATACTGCTCTGGGTCCCGCGTGTTTCAGGAAATACCTATCTTCATCATCATTGTTACTCATTAAGTCACATGTTTTTATAAGAGACAGAAACGGTGACAGCTTTTGAGGCCCCCTCAGCAGCTTCTTGTTCAGATAGACTTCTCTTTCTATACCATTTCCTTCACAGTTCCCCAGTTTTAAAGAGCTGGCCCTGTAGGAATTTTCATCTTACTGTCAGTGCGATGAGTTTGCAGCTGAACGGCCCTCAGGGGGAAAGCACCTTCCTCGCTAGTGTCATTTTGGACAGTACCTTACCCAGAATTTTTGTTTACTTAGACAATCCCATGGCATTTCTAAGTCAGGTTTGCTCTGATGCCCTGACAGGTCAGTGTCAGTGACAGCAGTGAGTGTCAGCTTCGCCAGCTTGGCCTGTTTCAGTAAGATTTTTGCGTCTTGGTAAAAAAAAAACCGAAGACCCAATACAAGGATATTACCATGGTAGCGGTAACATACTCATGTTTTATATCATGTCTCATTTCAAAAGTCTGAAGAACTAATATGGTAGATCTATTGTAAAGCTTTTCTTTATCTCACAGATATTTCTCTCCACTGTCACTTTTCTTTTTGAAGTTTTATCCCATTAATATTAGTGATACCATTAGCTGGGAGAGGCCTCTGGGAGTCTTATCTAAGAGCTCTTTTGCTTGGTAAATACAACATTTTTTCTTTGATGATATATATGTATGTGTGTGTATTTGGAGGAGGAGTGGCTTTGATGGTAGATATTGAAAGGATATTCTAGGCCAGGCTTGTCCAATAAAAGTTTCCATACTGATGGAAATCTTCTGCGCTGTCCAATATGGTAGCCACTAGACACATTGTCTCTTGAACATTTGAAGTGGCTAGTGCTACCAAGGAACTATATTTTTCGTTTTATTTCACTTCAATTAATTGACATAGCCTTATAGCTAACATATGTAGGTGAGCACACGAATTATTTAACAAGTGCTCACTCTTTCTTTTGGCAGAATGAGAGAGATTTTATGGAAGGTGGAAAGAAATTAAATTTGAAAAACTTTTGTTCTATTATCTTTCGTCGTGGAATTTGAGATGATTACCTAAAAATATTTCTTGATTTGATTTTCTGTGTTGAGTTTGTCCAGCATCATTTTTAAGAAGTTTGTAAGTAATACCTGCGGGTTGAAGGAATGTGAAGATTCAGTCTTTCCATTGGTGTGCTCTATCAGCCAGGACAAAGGGAGAGAGAATCCTTTGCTTTGGTGTCCAGGTATGCTGAGGAGCACAGAGAGTACCCTGCTAAGAGATCTAGTTTCCAGGTAGATTTGACCTGGCTGGAGCAATTGAATGTATGGCCTTTTCCCTGGAGAGTTCTGATTTGGAAACCAGAGAAGTCAGGTGACTGAGTCAGGTATATTACTCAGGATAGTTATGCTGTGACAACACATTCACCCAGAAGTCTCAGGGTCTTAACATCCCAAAGGCTCATCTTTTCGGCCACAGTTGAGAGCACTTGTCCTCCATGCTGTCACTCAGCTGTCCTGGCTATTTCTATTTTGTGCCTTCATCATCGAATCCACCAAGATCCCTACAGAGAGAAACAGAGAGAGTGGGGGATTTCACACCAGCCCATTTAGATCCAGAAATGACGCAGTCTCTTCTGCTGACACCCCTTTGACTGTGCCTGACACATACCCTGCCAATTATAAGGGGATTGGGGAATGTGCAGGACCCTGTGGGTATTTGGTAAGTCATAAATGGCTTTCTATACCAAATCCTTAGCACTGGAAAAATCTAAACACTTTAGAATGCTTTAGGAATTTTAAACTATTTCTTTTTAAGTCACTTAGGTATAATTTAAGAGGTTGTACAAAAATGTTTTATTTCTAGGCTTTAGTCCCATGTTGGAATTTAATCAGATACTCTATTTCTCAGTAATTTTCACTTCTATTTAATTTCTAACATTTGTTGTACAATGCTAATTCGCCTTGAGTTCCTTTGGGCACAGGTGCTCATAAATAAAAAAAAGTTATGGTAACCATTTTTAGTTTACATCTTTTCGGGATGTGAACTGAGATACAAATGGGAAGAGCAGCACGCATGATTCCCTCAAGCGTGTACTGAACTTGGGCATTGCTATGACATTTTATAAACACACTGATTTGTTTTGTTTATTTTTAGTTTTGTAAAACTCGTATACGGCAGCCCCTGGGGAAACAGAGTCTTCATTCATAATGACTAGCTTTAAAATGGCAAACAGTGAAAACACCTGACTTTTCTTAAATCTCCTCTTCCCTCAGCTATCATTTTTTTCCTGCTATCAACGAGAACTTGTATAGATGTACTTTCTGTTATTATACCCCACATTTCTCTAATCATGGAAATCCCCAGGGCATTTGTCAAAAACACAGATCACCTCCTGTTTTTGGTGAATATGAGGTGAACTCCTGGTGATTCTTAACCTTGGGATAGTTTGGGAACTTTATCTTTCTTTAAGGTAACCAAGTTGTTTTATCATGTGGGGAATAGGATTCTTATCACCTAAATAAGGTTAATGACAAAATACCAGCTAATGTCCTTGATTAGGAAGAGTTGATGAAGGGGGGTTGTAAGTATCTCATCAGCTTCCCAAACTTTGCTCATCACTCTACTATTTTTACAATTTATTTTTGCCAGGGTCACATGATATTTATACAGTTACTTATTTAATAGTATCTTTCAATTGCATCAAGAAACTTATTTTAATGGAAATATTATGCTGTGACATCAGGGTTTTATCATTAAAAATTTGCATATCACTTATAATAATTTTAGGTACTCATTGTGGAGGTGGGATGTGGTGTAAAATAATTAATTGTGCCAGTGTAAGACGGTTTTGTGCTTATAAAGTACCAGTCTGTGAATTTGTTGACTGAACTGTGCCATGTAAGCTTGAGACAGGCAAACCTGCCTACCAATACTGAAGCATTTCCATTCCGTTTACACCCATCATTACCCTTAATCAAAGCAGAACATTTTTGGGAACAGTAGCAAATACTCAGACTTGATAATAACTGATCATTACAACTGTAATTTGTGAGTTATTCATTTGTTAGCCCCCAGTTTTAACTAGAAGTCCCCATTTTTTGTGTTTGTTTATAGTGACCGCTTAAAAACACACTGTTTCAAACATATAACCTAAGGTTTTGTTTTTTTGATCTTTTTTAAGGGCCCTGTGTGTTCATCATGATTTTTGGTTCAGGTAAGATGCTCACTATACGTATCACTAAGTACATACACATGAATGCCCGGATGTGGGATATTTTCCATGTTCTGTGGAAGGTTCTGTGAGGTAAATTTGAATGTGTGCTTTGTTGGTATTTTGGACAGTTTGAAATACTATGTCATAATTCCAGGTTACCTGATAGCTATGTCCTTTCTATCTTCTTGTGTTTCCCATCAGTCTAACATCCTCCCTTGGCCTCACTCCCTCCTCAGTTCCTACTGATTATAACAAAATTCCTTAAAAGATGATTTCTCTTCTCCTGTGCTTTATGAACTTGCTCTAGTCAGGCCTGTGTCCTCTTACCAAGGACACCAACACCACTTCCATTTAGTCAATGGACCACTTCCAACACCACTTCCATTGGTCAATTCTTGGATCTCATCTTACTGACCCAAGGGCAGGTGAGGACACAGATGGCTACTCTCTCCTCTTGGAAACGTGCTCTTTCTTAGCTCTGGGACCCTCCCCACTATCTGGATTTCCCCTGACTCTCGCTTTCTGCTTTCCAGTTTCCTTGCCTCCTTCTCCCTCACGCCTGCTCCCCTTTACATTGGGCTCAGATAAGGACAGGGTGATAAAAACAAAGATAAATGTAGAGAGATGTTTTGCAGCATAGTTTATATTAGTAACCACTTGGAAACACTAGGAGAATGGTTAAATAAATCATGAGATGTCCATAGAGTGGGATATTGTGGACCTGGTAAAACATTTTCTGAGGAAAACTAATGACATTGGAAATGT
The DNA here is from genome assembly GCA_963575145.1 of Galago senegalensis. NCBI lineage: Eukaryota > Metazoa > Chordata > Mammalia > Primates > Galagidae > Galago > Galago senegalensis. The sequence goes on along the minus strand of CAUYTI010036620.1, from coordinate 10,448 downwards.
TTGTGATTTTTTAAATAAAACAAAAGTAGGATGTACAACTGTGTGTATGGAATGATACCATTTTGTAAAAGATCATATACAAATCTCTACACCCACACACAACACATAAACGTGTAGACAAATGACTGGTATAAATAGATCACAATTTTAAGAGATGTTAACAATTTAAAAAAAATCCCAGAAGGAAAGTGTGTTACTATTGTAAAGAAAATAATTTTTTAAAAAGAACAAAAGCAAAATCTACAAAGATCTGAGAAAAATCTATCCTCAGAATGGGTAGATTTCCAGGGAAGAGTGTGGCAGGGAGTCAGATGGGTAAGCATCCGGCTTTTCATGAATCTCGTCTTTTGATTAAAAATAAAATTCAAACCAGCATGAATTCCATCCAAGTATAGCATGCACATTTTCATTCTAATGTTAGAAGAAAAATATATGTGGAAAAACTATGAGACTTTCATCATTTCCACTATTTTAGAATATTTTTCTCCATTTCATTAAGTAATTGAAAAGTACTATACCACACACTCTGTAGAGCATTGAGAATGATTAAATAAATTCCTCTTGTCGGGTCTCCCACTTGTACATGTTAATAGTGAGGCGGGGTGGGGGTGGGGAGGTGGCTTCAGACTTTCCCAGATCCCCCGCCCCACCTGTTGACTTTAATGTGCATTTCACTGTAGGTGCAATTGGCTTCTTCTTCTAGGGAGGTTAAGAAAGTGGCTGTTTGGTTATCCAGCCTCTGTTGTGGAAATGATAGGCGGAAAGGACTTGGACTTGATTTTTGGGTCACCAGGAGGTAAACTTAGGCTACAAGACAATTTACGCAGCAATACTATAAATTAGCTGTGTTGGTGGGAAGCGTCAACACAGCAAGAGCTTCACAAGGGAGACCAGGGCCCGTGGACAGGATGGAGGGAGGGGGAAAGCACGGCTGCAGGGAATCTCGAAGATTCCTGGAAGGAATCGGCTTGAGCAGGGCATGAAAGGATTGATAGGACTGAGTAAGATCTGCCTTTCCCAAAGTCTATTCCTTCACATGTTTATAGATGTTCTATGAATAATAAGCTTGAGCATTGCTGCCCTTCATATCCTGTCTTGGAAATTTACAAGTTACATTATTAGCATCTTAATGGCTCTGAGAAGTCTTGAAGTCAAAACAAACAAAGGAACCTATTTAATTATCAACCACTTAACCAGGTTAGAGTCAGAATTTCTCTACAGCATTTGGCTACTGGGATTGTCTTCATGCATATCCACTGATCCTGTGGAACCACTGTTTCAAGGAACACATTTTGGGGAGTGCCATGTTATCTGGAGAGTCAATGATGGTGGGGATGAGAGGATTGTACAGCTCACCTATTTCTCTGGGCAGCAATATGGCCAGTGTGATTCCCGCCTTGATTTCCTGGACTTGGGGCTGGGGCACAAAGCTGAGAATAAACGATGTCGACCTCCTCACTCCCTAAACTTGTGGAGGTGCCAGAAGTTGGGGGCAGCCAACTTCCTGCAGGTCTTACTGAAAAGTACCAGTTCAGAAAAGTGGCCCCACCACTAGCATGCCCCCAGTGATACCTCCCCCTGCCAACTCCTGGGGGCTACAAGGAGATGGTCAAAAGAAAGGAGGGGAGGAGTGTGTGTGTGTGTATGTGTGTGTGTGAGGGAGATTTGGCACCTTTTGGGAGAGGCTAGTATTCATGGAGAAGAATATTGGGAGAAGTGGTGGATTATTTTCTCCAAAATCAAGGGAGGCTTCTAGAGGAATCATTTATAAAGCTGGGAGGAAGGCTATGTCCGCAGGAAGGGAGACTGGTGTTGCATTTTCCCGAGGACTTCTCTTAACCACTGGCTTGCCTGTCCCACCTCTGTGCTCACTGAGAAAGGGAGAAGGGAATGGGAGAGGGTGAAGAGAGGGCTGCTGTGAGGAGAAGCTCTGCACATTTCTCATTAAACCTTGGAAGGCACTTGGAAGGTTGCAGCTCTTGAGTGAAGGTGCTGCGACCCTACCAAGAGGGGGCCTCCTGTGAGCTGTGGGGGGTGGAGGCTGAGGAGGTGGTGGGTGAGATGGGCACACAGCTGCATCTTGGAACTGAGTGGAGGGGAGACCTTGGCAGAAACCTCCACTGCATGCATTTGTGCTGAAGGTTGGGGTACCTACTGCCCTGGAGGGGTATGGGTGTGTGGAGCCTGTCACCATTCCCATGATGCAGTGCATGTGGGGCCATCTTTGGGGAGGAAAGCTCCCAAACCTATGCCTTGGTCATAGCCCAGTGAGACTTTTCTTTTTAAAAATGATTAATAACATTTAAGCTATGAATGAGATTTCTCAGTGGATGAGCTGCAAGAGCTTTATCATCTCCCTTCCACGAAGTGCTTCTGTCTGGGCCAGACTCACGGCGTAGTTTTAATCTTTTCACTCAGTGCTCTCAGTTCTGTCAGTTTTCAATTCTAGTGGGAAGAAGCTTTAATCAAATCATGTTCTTTTGGGGCATTAATTTCTGACTGAATTGTCCTGGGGTGACCTATGGGAATGACAGAAGTCCTGATTTCCTCTTAGTGTTCTAGGGGACTTTTTCCCTCGGGGGGCCAGAGTATGAAGCATACATTTTTAAAATAAAAAATTAAATTGTATATTTCACAATTTCACATACAAGAATAGATAACGACAAGCACCGGAAACTTCCATCCAGTTTGGGGACGAATCCATTGACAAGTGCCATCCAAGCCCCCTGTGGACACCTGTCCCTTTCCATTTCTTTCTCCCCCTCTCCAGAGTGACCTGCTGTCCTGAATGTGGTGGTACAAATGCGTGTTACTGGAACACACTTTAAGTAGGATAAATTTTACAGGCAACCACATCTGGTTAAATAGATGGAGTTCCAAATACCACTTTGTGGCTGAGTGTCACATAATCCCTTTCCTAGCAGGGGTCGCCGAGGAGGTGGTTTTCTCGGGTAACCTTCCCTTTTCCATTGTGCTGTCCTGTAAGGATTTGTGTGGAAGGATAGGGTTAACTGGAGCTTGTGATATTGCTGGCTCGGCAGAATGTTCCAGAAGCAACCCCTGACAGCTCATGATAGCCTGGAAGTGCTGGCTGGCCTCTGTGCCTGTGGCCTCTCTCTCTGGCTCTCTAGCCAGTGTGCCCCCATGTGCTGTCCCCCAGGAGGATTCATTCCTCAGGCGGGGCATGAGTGTTTGCCCTGGGTGTCTCCTCAGCCTGCTCGGTGCCCTCAGGCCCCTGACAGAGAGGGGTCTGGAGTGTAAGGACACCTAGCAAGCACCATTTCTATGTTGTCTCAAATTACATTTATGATCTTTTTTTGATCATGACTCAATTGTCATTCCAACGCAGCCCTTTTACTTACCTGAAGTGGAAGAGCGTCCCAGTTACTAACTTTTCTTTTTATTTCAAGTTCCTGTACTCAAATGCTGTAATTGAGGTAGCTAAGAGGATGCAGATTGGATATAACCTTTCTCCTGAAGTATTTTGGGTATTACATAGAAAAAGGGAATCTATGGATGGTGATTCAGGGTTCAATAAACAAACTCCTTAAAAAACAGCACTACAACTGCAGGACTTCATGGAGCCTTTAGTAGACTGGTATTTGTTGTGTATTCAAGGGTGAAATATCCATGTGGTGGTTGTCAAAGTCATTTGATCACTGAAACATTTTTAAAAAGTGAAGCGTCTCATGCAACGACAGGCTCAGAACATACTTTGAGATCTGCCGAAATAAAATATTTGGAACATTTCCATACATTTCCACTTTGTACTGCTTGCTTTCCAAATGGCTGCTACTGGCAACGACAAGGAATTATGTGTGTGTGTAGGGGGTGGGGTGGGGGGAGACTCACAAACTGGATCTTTCACAAGCTGTTTAATCAGTTCATCAGACTGCAAATTATAGAAAGCTCGTTAAAGCCTTTTTTTTTTTTACAAAAGGATTCTATTTTTCTAGTATCTAAGTCTCCTACATTCTCCAAATCGTTTTTTGTGCCAGATAGATTAAAAGTTAACTCTATTAAAGGATGTATGACCGCAAAAGGAAGTTAGAAAAATGCCTATTTGTTTTCCCATTGCAACCTTCCCCAGGGGTGTCCTCTTTGGGTGGACCCGATCTCTAATGGTCCAGTGCTTCTGACAGATTTGCAGTCTGTTCTGCTTCTGGGCTAAGCAGGCCACAGGGAAGGTCCATAATGACTGTGGGAATGTGAAGTTAGGAGATAAAAGGCAAGGTGGTAGAACATAATAGAGGGCCTGGGCATTGGTATGTCTTAGAATTGGGGCAATTTAAGTTCACTTGGGCAGAAAACAGAAATCATATTTATTAGAAGTGGGCCAGGTATGGTAACTCACACAAGCCGCTAATCCTAGCACTCTGGGAGGCCAAGGCTGGAGGATCACTTAAGGCTGGGAGTTTGAGACCAGCCTGAGCAAGAGCGAAACCCTGTCTCTACAAAGAATAAAAAGACCAGCCTGGACTGGTGGTGGCTTCCATAGTCCCAGCCACTCAGGAGGCTGAGGCAGGCAGACTGCTTGAGCCCAGGAGTTTGAGATTGCACTGAGCTGTGATGATGCCATTGCACTCCAGCCTGGGTGACACAGGGAGACCATGTGTCCAAAAATAAAAAAAAGAAAGAAAGAAAAAAGGGATGGAATTGGAATGAAATGCAATTTGTGTTTGAAATCTCAGTGACCTGGTTGACTTAGTGTCTGACCTGGGAGTCTGAATGTTAAGTCAGGGGCGCTGGTTTCTCTGTGGATTGTATCTGATGGCCACATTGATTGAGATTTTGTTTAGCAAATTGTCTGCCCTGATGATACTGTAATAACAGCTATTAAAAATCATTTTTCTACAGCTGTTTAAGGTTGAATTAAAAAATAACTGTAGAAGTGTTGAGTTCAGTATGGTGTATAAGACCAGTGAGACGATGTCTGAGACAGAGAGGTGGCCTCGTTAATTGCTAGACTGTCCAGGTGGTTTTGCTGAGTTTCACAATGAGCTTATATTATACCGTCCCAAATGCCCATCTCTTAAGTGGACCCAAAATATGATTCCAAAGCCCCATACTGCAGCAATTGGAACTCTTCCTTCTTTCTAATTCTTTAATGTGGGATTCTGCAGGTTTTTGCCCTGGGTCACTGCAGGGCCACTTGAGAGGATTATTGAGATGAGTAGAGACTAGAGCAGAGTTTTCTCCTTTTCCTCCAGTCATTTTAACCCCCCCCCCCCACACACACACTGCCTCCATCCCCATGGGGCTGAGCTCCAGCTATGGCAGAAATGGGAGATATTCTAAGTCTAGACAATCAGCCTCTGGTAGCCTACTTAATTCTTCCCCGCATTTTCCTTGTGTTTTATTCACTGTATAACATGGACAGGGTCTACAGTCATTTCTCATTCATTCTCTATCATCAATCAGTCAAACATTTAATGAAGTGGTGCTGATGGTCCAGAATTAGATCTGGGACTGGGGAAGATTTATCGTTGAATGAGACAAGGTCTCTGCCCTTAAGAACTTCACCAGTTGGCTTGGCACCTGTAGCACAAGCGGCCAGGGTGCCAGTCATATACACCAGAGCTGGAGGGTTTGAATCCAGCCTGGACCTGCCAAACAACAATCACAATAACAACAACAACAACAAAAAGTCAGATGTTGTGGTGGGTGCCTAGAGTCCCAGCTACTTGGGAGGCTGAAGCAAGAGAATCGCTTAAGCCAAGAGTTGGAGGTTGCTGTGAGCTATGATGTCAGAGCACTCTACTGAGGACAACAGCTTGAGACTTTGTGTTAAAAAAAAAAAAAGAACCTTACCAGTGTGTGAGTAGGCAAACTTGTGACTAGCCAGGGAGATTATGTGGAGAAAGTGAATTTTAAGTGTGAAATGAAGTGAGGAGAATAATTTAAATATCAGAAAGTGGAAGTATTGTCATCCGATTTTTTTTTTTTTAAGCAGGGTTCCTTTCTAAATTGTAGACATTCTGTTTTGGCTTCACTGACTGTTTATCTCTAGGTCCCAGTCCATGGTTTTAAGCAGTTGCAAGTTTCATTGTTGATTAATTTCTGCTTGGGTTTGTGTGGCTCTGTGACTCTTGCATTTAAGGATGGCTAAAACTTTGGATTGGCTGAAACTGTGATCTACGTATTAGCTCAGGACAAAACACAGAGTGAGGTGCTTTAAGAGGACTTTCAAATACTCATATTTCTGTCCTTCCTTCCTGTGCACTGTATCCTCCCAAGGCTGGAGGGGAGTATCGCATTGAGATGTTAGCGCATCCTCCTCGATGCCAGTTATCTAGCTATACATAAATTATGTCATTATACCAGAATTATAGGAATGCCTCAGTGGTTAAGCATGCTTTTTAAAAAAAGAGGCCAGAGGAGTAAAGTGATAACATACTGTGATGCAAATCAGAACGATTACAAGAGTCAATAGCTTGGGGTCTCCTTCTGTTCTGGTTGTTACCAAAAATTAGTAAAAATGCAGTTTCTGTTATTCTTGCTTAGAAATTGAATGAAAATCTTTGAGCTAACCTATCACTGCATTGGGCAGTTATCATAGAAAGGTTCTGAGTAAAGACATTTTGGTAAAATTTTAATACACTTTTGGTATCATTTTGGGGGGTATTGGATCCTTAGTCTACCCTTCCTGCCAAACCCCCAAGCCCATTCATTTCTCAAAACCCCTCTGACCTGTGGTCAGCCCTAGAAAGTCTCTGCAGGCTTGTCTGAAGCACACCCTTGTCCCCCGCTCTGTGCTGGTTCACTTCTTCATTGTTGCACGCTCCACAGAGTAATATCCAGTTACACCTCTCTCCTTCCTAGCACATCTGCATTCCCGGGGACTGGCCAGGGCTGGCACTTGCTCGGTAAATATTTGTTGTATTAAATCTGTTTGTGGAGAGCCTAACCACTATTGTGGCTGGTGTTTGAAGTTCACCAACTCCAGCAGCGTCCTGGAGATCTGTTCTTACAACCCATCAATGTCTTCAGAAGCCTTTTTTAGCAGTTTTATGAGATCCAGAAAAGGTAGTTCATATCAAGATTCAGTTTCCTACCAGTAGAGAGAAATGTAATACAGATAGTCTTAAGCTCTCTCTTATTCCATTTGAGGTAGGCTTTTGGGGGGGAGAGGAGAGAGGTAGTAAAGTCTTTGTTTTTAGGAATGAGAGAAAAATGAGCAATGCATTTGTTGAACCCTGTCTGATTCACTTTGGAAGGTGGCTTTTCAGTGGGCTTTCATAATCGATTGCTAATGGCATTCCCGCTCCCCCTCCCCAGCACTGTGACGTAAATTTTATATCCTGGTAATGATAACTTGGGTGACACCAGTAATATTCTCTTCCTTGCTCAGCTGAAAACAAATAGCATTTTGAGGGAGATGAATGGCAGGGGGTTAGATGGGAAATAATGCTATTTGCTGCCCAGGCAGTGTTACGAGATCCCTGTAACCAAACTCTTAAACAAAATGCGCTTACAGTGGCTCTTGGGAGGATCTTCATAATCAGTGTAAGGCTTCGTGTCCATTCAGGATGTTATTGTGAATGCAGGAGGTGAATTTTTATGTTTCTAAGCTCAGGCATAGAGCTGAATATTCAGTCATGGCTCACAGCAGACTTAGGGAGGGGTGTGTGTGTGTGTGTGTGAATTGAAACATTAATGTTCCTTTATGCAAAGGCCCAGAGTCAGCCCCGTTATGTCACAAGTTCTCAGGGCTTAGAAATGAAGTCACGGGCTGCTGGAACCTCCTGTTCACTATTGACGAACATAAATATGTGCTCGTGCAAGGAGGTGTTTATACACTGTATCATGTTATGTGTAATATACGCTATATATTATATAATGTATACTTTAACATCGTATGGTAAAAGAGCTCTTTTTTCCCCATAAAATTTTTCTAAAGGTGTTGAAGAATCATGAGCCTGGAAGAGAATTTTGAATTTAGTTGGTTAAATTCCCCTGATTTTTACAGGTAGGTAAACATCACGTGTGTGCATCAGCGCGTGTGCACAGGCAAATGACCTGGTATGTTACTGCCGGAATGGGAGCTGGAATCTGAGTCTTCTGATGTTTAGCCTAACGTCCTGGCTACCAGTTCACATGAACTTGCTCCTTTTTTGCCTTTTTCTGGTTGACCTAAGTCATATCTGCCCAGTGGGAACCCCCCCCCCAAAAAAAAACCCTCTTAGTTATTCAAGATGGTATTTCCCATCTGTCCCTGAAGTAGAGGAGCAATGCAGGTTGTACTGGAAATCCACAGGGCTTGACAGGAAGGCCAGCTTTCGATGTAAGACACGATGTACTTCTTGTTCCAGCTTTAATGACTGGAAGAACTTAAATATTTCTAAATTATTTTTCTCGGTTTGGATGAAAGCGCTTAATGTAATTAAATGATACGCAGCAGCAAAGAACGATGCACTTCTTACAGATCTCGAGTCTCCTAAAGATCAAAGAGGAACTGGAAAATTACTCATGTGCTTGTTAAATTATTTACGAATTACCCTGAGGCCTAATGAGATGGATGCTTGTGTGGAAGGCAAACAAGCTGATTTTCTTTCCACATCGGATTACTGAAGGGCATTTTAACATCAGAATTATAAACTGTAAATACATGTAAGTCTAAACACCAGGGAGCAAATAGAGTAAGCATATCTCAGGCCCGGTGTCTGTGTACGACCTTTCCCAGACCCTCTGGTGTAGAATTCCATGTTGGGTTCATCTGGCCGGTACTGTCTTTAAGATTTATTACTGAAAGAGTCAGGCAGAGCTGGTCATCAGTATTTCCTTCTCTGGCATAGTCCTTGGGGACAGAATTGTAGCAGTCCTCCAGTACCCGTGGAAGCTAAGGCAGTGGCATATATTAAGATTTATTTAGTATCCAGAGCAGTGGACTTTATTTTACTTTTTTTTCAAAGATGGTCTGTGTCTCTCGACTGCCATATCTGTAAGAGAGTGTCTCTGAGTTATTTCTTTTCACAACTGCTCTTAGTAGGATGCAAACCATATCTCACAAGCCACATCATTTCCCTTTCAGCAGATTCGAGACTTTTCCTTGCTATTTCATACCCCTTTTAAAATTGGCAACTCGTTTGTGAAGTATCCGTGTCTACACAGGATTCACAATCTGTCTTCTCCAGGCTTCTGCCACATTTCCCCATAATTGATTGGGGGGATTTGATGACTTGGAAAATTTTCAGGACATATGGTGTATTCTGTATATTGGCAAGGAATGTTATCTAGAAGCGTGCTCATGGGTGTGGCCTAGACTTCCATCAGATCCCGTCCCATAGCTAGAGTGGAAACACTTGATCTAAATAAACTCTTTAAAGAGATTAGTAAAGGATTTGGGGGAAAGATTTGAACTGATTATTTAGTTGGCCTTTAAGCGTATTCTCTTAAGGAATAAGCACTTACCCTCAAACTCCAAAATTTTCATTAGAAATTTTCTCTTGCAGTGAGGGTTGAGTGAATTCTTCTTAGTGAATTTGAAGGCTGGCTATGTATAGACCCTGAGAATGAGAAGCTCTTCTCGAAACACTTTTCCATGGCCCACAGGGGAGTATGCAAGCTCAATACATGCACTTAGATTCTTTATACCAAACAAATTCTTGAATTCACATTGTCTCACTTTCCATATGAGGCCACAAGTTAATCTGTGTCAGACAAAGCTTTAGATGCAGACTTTAGAATCCACAGTAGCTTGTTTAAACACACGAGGTCTTATTCAGTGCCATAGAAACCTCACGGATTCAATGGCAGGGGTGACAGCACAGATTCTGGGCTGAGTTCCCACGATGACCCCGACACCATACTAGAACCAGACTACCTGAGGTGCTGCTGCTCTGCCATCAGCGTGCTGCCTGTCACTCCAGGATGCCCTGCAATGGCTCCTGATGCAGAAGTCATCTCTGCCATTTACTTTACAAACACTCACAGGGGAGGGTGTGGGCTTAGTGTTCAGGCCTGAGTCAAAGGTTGTTGTCTGGTGGCATCTGTGCTCCTTCTGGCTGTGTGTCTTGTGTGTGTCCTTCTAACACACTGGAGTGCCTCTATCTCTTCCCCTCTGGTTGAATTGTCATCATCCTTCCTTTGCCACCCAGCCTGGGATGTCTTACTTCTTTCAAGAGTCCATCCTCAGTGGCTTCTGGCTTCAGAAATTTTCCTATGTTTATAATGTCTTATAGTATTTATTTAGGGTGATCAGATGTACTGCTTTTGAACAATTTGTCCCGTGTCCTGCGGCGTTTTAAAAAAGTCCCGATTTTTGGAAAGAATGCACAAACGGGTGGGAGAACAAGAAGGGAATATATGGTTTTCGGCTGCCAGGTGGCTATTTCGCCAGAATATGAGTTTTATATTATTTTTGTTAATTTTATAATGTTAAACTGTAATAATAACAAATAATTGTTGAGAAGTGATTATCGAGAACTGCTTATCAAAGTTTGCATTGT